>JAAIFI010000017.1:0-177620 GCA_011032875.1 Phlebia tremellosa | reverse complement strand
GGCGGTCTTGATTCAACTCTGGCAGCCTATGCGCCGGACGTGTCGCTCATCGTAGAAACAAACAAGGCCAAACAATGACCGCTAAAGCGCTCAAGTTGGACCGGATGTGATTCGATACCTCGCTCTTGCTCAAGAGCACTTACTGGACGACTAGCAGCATTATCGAATCTTCCTTCTCATTCCAGGAGGGCATTATATTTTCTAGCTCCTTTCAGTAAGGATGGTTACTGAGACTCAGACTCAAATTCACTATCTGGCAGCAAAGATCATGGTAAGTTTCCTCCAGAAGTCTAGACCGAATTTGCATATTGAGGCGCGAGGCGCGAGCAACCGTTGGTGTGCGGTGGTCTGACCGTTCTCGTGATACGGCGAGTCAATACTCGAATGCAGGNCGAGGCGCGAGCAACCGTTGGTGTGCGGTGGTCTGACCGTTCTCGTGATACGGCGAGTCAATACTCGAATGCAGGCGAGACGGTGCTCGAGCGACTGCGCCGTTGTGGATCACTCGCCGTGTTTGGCTAAGAATGTCGGGGCTGCCCGGACATATTTCGAACATATAAGCCTGGGCTGACAGCGGTCAACCCTCTTCACTCTTTCATGCAGATTGGTCACAGCTAGTAAGTCCCTATGCTCTACTCCCGTTGTCTCGTTTTGAGATTCGAGCTGAGAGCGATACTGATGCCGCTCATTGTCCTTATTTGTAGGGATGTGACGAGTTCTCCGACACTTACCACGACTTTTGGCGCCTGATTAGCTGGCTTTTCTGCTGTTTTCTGCTAAGTGAGTATTGTCTCCTCTGGCATGACCAGCGTGATATTGACTTCTCGCCCCAAAGAGGACACATTGTTGGAATCTGTCGGAGTTCAGACTGTCGGACGTTAAGTCGAGTTAGGTATAAGCCATGACGATGTAATTTAATATAGTGCTATACCAATTTATCATTTTTTACATACAACGAGTGCGAGTAATCACGACGGATGTCAAAATACGAACGGGCGTTGGCTAGTGAGATTATGGTCTATTAGTGTACCCAATTTGTACTCATTTTATACTCATTTTGTATAATTTGTGTCTATTCGCCTCTATTCGCGGCGCGATTAGCAGGCCGTCAATTTAATTTCCTCTAATCAATTATATCTCGATTATTCAAAAATAGTACAATTTTAGAGCTTTTTAGAATATCTCGGTTTTCCTGATGCAGAATGAGCCTAATCGGCACAATGCAGCATTCAAGCACGATGTCGACACTCCTGCCACTTCCACCAGCATCGCCAACACGCTCACATTTGATGTCACCCACTCGAGCCCGTGCGCCGACCATTACCACACAAATTCCCGCTCCATCGTCCTACCCACACCCGAGATCCTCAGGTCAGTGGCGGACGGCGCACATTATGCAGGGGCGTTCGCTGCGCACGGGAAGCACATCCATCCTGCACATGTTGAGAAGCACCGTCGTTCGATAAGCTTGAGCGCGGATGACCCTCTGGTGAGCCAGGCGTACAAAGATGTGATGCTGGATCTGCAGGAGGTGAGTAATGCTTGTCCTGCTTGTATGAGCCTGCGGGAGAAGCAATGATGCTAATTATATATGACGTCGTCGTATGTAGCTTCTGTGATCAGCTCACGTTGGAGATAATTGAGCGGTGGTGGAGACCGGACGCAGAGTTTGAGGATCCGTTTGCTTTGGTGAGTAGAATCTTTACTGCACTGTCTGGCACTTGCTCACATTCGTCCGTCAATCACAGCCGAGGGTATGTCTGCACTCCGAGCGATGAGCCGGCCAAATACTGTGCGCCACATTCAAGCCTAACCGCTTGGTGTTCTCGCAGGTTCAGGAATATACCTTTTGATGGCTTGGAAGTAAGAAGGTGCGTGTCTTTACTCTTACAGTTGTCATTGGGATATATACGCTAACGCCACACCAGATTGTATTGTCATTCGTCTTGGTACACCTCGACAAGAACTTCAAGATCATCAGGATTCAGACTCGTCGTTCAATGGAACGGCGAAGACCCACCGACGCGGTGGGGTGCGCTGAGGAAGCTGAGCGCGAAGATCGTGCCGTGGTTCGTGCATGTACCTAGGTTTTTTACTACCCCCAATAGCACTGCTGCGTAATCTTTGGATATTCATCTATCGACGCTTTCTCCTCTTACTCGGCCTCTTGGGAGCTGTTATGCTCACAGCGTCCACCTCTCGTTTGCGCTTGAGTATTGTTGTTGGCCCAATGACGTCAAAGCCTGCCTCTGGAACAGTAGTGGCCACCTTCAGCGTTGATCGTGTAACAGGCCTCGGTCTTGGTTTCGGTCGTGGAGCAGATGAAGTCGAAGCTTGGCCTACAGCCGCTGTGCGAGCTGGGGCAGGTGGTACATATGGTGGTCCTCCCGTGAGACCTTTGGATTTTGATTCCGGCCAAGCATACGGCGTGGGGTACTTCGGAGTAATGACATAGGCCAGAGGTGCGTCGTACAGTGTCTCGAGGTCTTCCTTCACCTGAATCAACCCCTTTTGCGTCACAGATGAGTAGTGTAGTGGGTATACTGACTGTGGGTCATCATGTGCGGTTGTATCATGCCAACCCATCAGCGCAGCAAGTGCTTGTTCGGGTTGAGTTAGCCTTCGCACAATGCGCGTAGTTGCCTGAATGGGGATGTCCGACGAGAAGGAAGCAACGCTACGAGTGTCTTGCTTGCTTTCCCACTCTGCCACTACGAGGTCCGCTACTTCACGGTCTGTGAGCCCTTCGAACCTTTTTTGTTTCTCCGTACGTTCTAACGCTTTACGCTTGTCTTCAGCGTGTCGCGCTGCCTTCAGTGTACCTTCTTCTTCAACTGCCGCTATCACCAAGCGATAGATCTCATCGTCATTGGACGGACACCTCTCCATGTAAACACGCAACACAACGAGGCGAAACAGCATAAGCCCGACTCCATACACCAGATCGTCATCCCCAATCATCCGGAGGGATTGACTTCTTTCCATCAGGGTATTGGTTTGCGCTCGGTGTGCAAGGCGCTGTTTCAAGTGTGCGAGCATCGGCTGTATAAGATCGTCGTCGCCCTCGAGAATAGGAATATTGTAGAGTTGATGGAAATGTACTGCTGTTTGCGGTTTGTCGACACCTTTTGGCAGCTGCTGTCGGTAGCGATCTATGATAGGATGTTCCTGGATTCCGGCGACGATCTCCCAAACAGAGTGAAAGGCATCTTGAAGTGCGCTGCTGATTGTTGTGTTAGTGTACCCGTACTGACTCCCGCCATGAGCGAGAAGACGTGTCGGCCATCCTATGGGAGCAATCTGAAATAGGAGATGAGGACGGTGGGCACTGTGTAATATATATGATTTTACCGGTTTTGAGTGAGTTCCCGCTCTCTGTGACGCCACGGCTGCTGCGAGGCGATGAATCGAATATGTAGTATAACGTGGCTCATCCTTTGGAAGATAGATGTTGCCATAGTACCATCGGAGTCGTGCAATTGAACCGTCACGAGCTGTGATCTGAGCCACATGGAGCTTCCCAGACTTCAGCCGTGTTGTGGGCAGAAGAACACACTGCCCAATGCTACAATTACCAACACATTAGTGGCGGTCATTGATCTATAAAGCGTACTACTCACAGGGAGTGTGTCCATACTAGCATCCCCTTTGTACAGCGCGGGCAACTCCAGCGTTCCTCGGGGTCCGCATACGTGCTCGGAACATCAAAGTGCTCATCAATGCAAGCAAGATGCGACCACATTAGACAATCGTCACATTGTATCATCATGTCATGTTCCTCGTCATCGTCGCATCCCACACACTTGACCGCTACCCTTGTTTCAGTGGGCCCACCAGAGATGTCCGTCTTGCGTTCATTTGAACCAGAGGGTCTTCGTGCCGTCGTGGAATCATGAGTACCGGAATCAGAGTCACGGTCAACCAGTGACTGTGATTTGAGTCGCAGGCTAGAATTCTTCGAATCAACAGACATGGATGATAGCCGGCGTGGATGCCAACGCTCCTTCGGAGTCGAGTCGTAATATAAGCGATCATGCTCTGTTATGTTTCCTTCTTGACAACGATGGTATAACACAAGTGACACTGTCGGACTGAGATCTTCGAGCATTGTGGCGGGCCCAACTTCAGACAGTACACCTTCCCTGTCTCGATCATCATAGCGGTACATTCGGTCGTCGATGAGGAGTTCTGCAGTAAAGTGGGCTCGCTCCGAGTCAAATAGTAGACGGCCAATAAGTTTGTATTCAACGGCTGTGTCGATCTTCAGCTCGCCGGGTACTGGTTCCTGATCCAAGCTGGCGGACTGGGACTGTGTGTTTATGCTGAAGCGTAGGGGGTAGTGTACAGGATGAGGATGACAATCTGGGTGAAGGCGCCGTTCAAACGCATCTGCAGTGTCTCCGCTGGTCTCCGGTACGATATGTAGTACCTGTGGCCACGCAGTCTGTACTGCACACACACGCGATGTGGCGTTACAGTCATGATGGAGACATGCGGAGTCTTCGAGATCAAATAGCTTTACTCCGGTCTGGCCTGAGGGCTCAATTCTTCGTGCAAGCAAGTGTGAGAGGTAGCATCCTATGTCCACATTGTCGGTGGCTGCTGCATCGCCAGCACGGATTATGTCCCTGGGATGAGGCGTCAAGGAGACGATGGGAGCGGTCGCTCTGAACCCGCCCTTATGCCCGTTTTGACAAGTACGCGTGATGTAGTGCTCAATGCTAAATTTGAGCTGTGCCGAAGAATTGGTATCGTGCTTCAAGTTGATCAATTAGTTAGCCAACAAAGTGTGTACATCGCTGCATGAGAAAGTGAACGCACATTTATAACCTCGATCATCCATCGCAAAGCATTACCACGTTCGCCCTCCTTATACAGCCCTAATCGTGAGGACAGCGCATTTCGCACTGCACTTTGCGCCGTCTTCAGCAGCTCAAACGCCTCCGTAATGTTGTCCTCTGCAATGGGCCACTCTTCCCTCTCTTTTCCCTTCCCCTTCCCGGGCCTTCCTGCACCTTTCTTCTTCGACTTCTTGCTAGTACCTTCCAAGGAAACAGCCGCTTTCTGCGGAGCAAGAATCCAGCGTAATCGATTTCTGTAATTATTGAAGACTGTCCATAGAACAGATGTCTTCGGCACTCCGAATTTCACAAACGCTTCCCGCTCGTCATACGACCACAAGACGTATGCCCGAAACCAAAGCTCCAAGCCGCAGTCAATAAAGCAAGAATTATCGGTATACTTATATGACTGTAAGTGACGCAGAGCTGCGCGTCCCTTATATACGCCATTGGTGAATTGAATCATCTCTTTCTGGACAGTTGTCGAGTCGAAAAACGCTGTGATCGGCTGATGGGATAACTGCCGAGCGGTCATCATCGGTCGTGAAGGAGGACCTGGTGGCAGCAGAGCTCCTGCGCTATCGGGTGGATGATCATCACCTCTGATGAAAGCATGCTGAGGGGGTGGCCTATCCGCCTCGATACGTCTACTTGGTTGGATGTGGCCATCTGTCATTTTATTGATAAGAATCACTGAGATCGGACAACTGTGACCGTACCTTGTATTGCATTGTACTTCGTTTCCAGCTCTCGTACATGCAGCTGTATCTTCTCAATCCCTGGAAGCAGGTCGTGGCGTGTACCAAGGGCATGATGCAATAGCGAGTGCTGTGCTTCGATTGCGTTCGAGGTGTGAGGAATTTGCTGAGCAACCTGGGCATTCATGACACGCTTAGCGGGAAAGATCATTGATGCGAATTTTGGTCGTATCCACCATGAGATCCAACCGTCTAGCTGAGGGAAGTAGTTGCGAAAGTCTCGAACAGTGTCATCAAACTCCTCAGATGTGGCGTCCGTCGATAGCAGGTTATCCATGAACTCATCAAATACTAGATGATCCTCCTGTGCGACGAGTTTTCCATCTTGCTTGAGGCGCCGTCCGGAACGCTTGAAATGGGTATCACAGCCTCTTTGATACTCTTGCGCTTCCTCCAGTAAGCTTGCATGCTGAGCAGTCTGCGCAGCAGGAGAGAAGGAAGCCCATCCGACAAGCGTTGTTATGACCGCTTCGGCAAATGCTTGTTCATGTGCGGAGCGTTGTGGCTGCGAAAAGTCCATAATCTGTGTAATGAGGATAGATCCAAAATGAGCATAACTACGCAAGATCACCGAATACATGTGACGTACATTGATGAGCATCTTGCGATCAAACTTAGGGCCCGCAGCTTCGATAACACATCGGTTGAGATTCCGAAAGTGGACTTTATGGTGTGCCGTATCTAGATGATACACCCACGTATATAGAACAGGGGCCCAAGTGTTTGTGCGCACATTAAAGGCGCACGTAGCGAGTAGAGTGCCGGACCGAAAGAACGTATGGTCACCATCCGTTACAAAGCCGTGTCGACCAGCTCCAGGGCCTTCTGAGGAAGCTAAGATCCAGTCGTCAACCGCTTCATGTAGAACCTGCTTCATGAACTTGCTTTGAAGGGATATATAATATGCCGGGCTACTGCAGCTCGAATTCATTAAGAACCCTTCGTCAAGCTTGTCCGTCTCAAGTTTCGCAACAGCGGCAATGAAACCGAAACCGCTCTGCTTGGACGAAGACTTGGTTTGGATCCCTTGGCGTTCTTGACTCTTCCCAACTTCGTATCGTGCTTTTCGAGAGTCTGCTAACGTTGGTGCCACATTTCCAAGAGGCACGGACCCTGGGGCTGTTGTTCCCGTACGAAGCTGGTGTGCAGATGCATCCGGACGCCGAGAGACCTGGTTATCCAGTGCGTCTTGCTCCGCCTTCGTCAAACTAGATCCTCCTGGTGGACGTGGATGGCCATGAATGCCGTGGTGCTCCCAGAATTCGAGGATCTCAGTAGAGTCTCCTTCTGACCAGTGTAGAGTGTACGCTTGGCACGAGAGGTGCTCGAGGTCCTGCTTTTTGCAACGTCGATTAGGACAGATGCCGCTGATCTGGGCATCTCGTGCAGCCTGCTGTGTTTTGGGGCGAACGAGCTGCTTGCAAGATGAGCATTGCAAGACGCCAAGACAGCTGCGACGCTCTGCTCTCTGACCACGGTAATCCGTTCGTCCAACAGAGCGCATCACCCACTTGACTTGCTTCCATGATGGGTTTCGCACCTTGGAACCCGATGGGCGATGCTCGCGACAGACTAAGCCGTCGGGCCAGTCAGGATCTGCAATCACAAAAGAGGTGAGGCAAATGGTTAAATTATGGCTGGGCCATATAGCGGGCACACCTTGTTCTGGGGAATCGCTCTCACGTTGTTCCGACTCTTCGTCCTCTGTGATCGTCTCAAGCCGTTCTATTGGCTTCGGTCCACCCTGCTGATCATCCATTGGTACCCTCCTACCGTCTGCAAAACCCGGCGGCAGAACATTGTAATAAGCCCGTGGTAGACCCCCATCGTCGTGATAGGGATAGGAACTACTGCGAGGCAATGAAGCCATTTGTTGCCACGGTGATCCAGTGGCGCCATAATAAGGATGGTAAGGAAGATATGGCGGAGGCTCCCTCGGGAATTGCCCAGGAAAAGGAGCCGGTAGAGGCTGATGTGAAGATGGATTGGAATCATATATTGACGGTCCACCGTACTGCCACGGCCCAGGAAAGCGAAGATACGGAGCAGGGGGGGGTTGTCCTGGATAGAGCGGGGGAGCTCCACCAACTCCATCCAAGTGGCCGTACGCAGATGCAGTAGAACTTGCAGCTGCGCTTGTAGGAACCGGCTGGCTTCCAGGTTGTGCGACAGACGGCTGGGCAGCAGAAGCTTGCACGCCGTCGACTATGACACCGATAGGCCCCGGGAATTTGATGATAAAAGAAAGTGAAAGAAGCAGAAGGTGTAATTAGAAAATTTCAAGGAGCTGGAAAACAATACACACACCTTTGCGCGATCCCGCAGCGCCATCGTGCACGACCGTCTGCGCCTTGCCGCCTTTTTTCAATTCTAGACCAAAAAAGTCCAGTAACCTATGGAGCATTAGTGGGCGAATGGGTCACAAGAGCAGGTCGGAAAACTCTGCCGGCGCGTCGCAAGGCCCGCCAATTTGCTTCCGGGGGCGGAAGTAAATTATTGATCGCACCTTCACCGACGCGTCGGCGCGTCGGAGGGGTCATCGCACGCACCGCCAGATGGGGTGAGCGTGCCCGATACGAATTAATTACCTTGCTTTAGCATTACGAAGAGTACAAGCAACGGTACGTTGAAATCTCCCGCATATATCTATAAACCTGGATAAATAGTGTCAGAAAGCGGCACTAATAAGTGCACTCTGCTACTCACCATTGGTCTCCTTGCTGCGGACGCCAGACTAACGTTGTGAATGATCTTCAGTAAACTGCAGCATGGTATGCGGTAGAGCACCGCAGGGTTCACACCGCCGACAGGGCGACTCAAACACCTTAAGGCTGTCAAGACACGTCAACTTGCGTGTTACAGTGCACAAAACATAGTGCTGCACAACTTCATGAGTTTTCCTTCAATGAGGCAGTGCCGTGGAATACCATGGCGAGACGAAGTTCACTCACCGGGCAACTTCAAGCTAAGCACGAGGCGCCGCGGCGATTCAAATCGCGACCTCACCAGTCTGCCTCTTCAGCATGAAGCATCAGTATCACGCGCAATAGTCCACGTTGGGGGGCATAACTTTGTCTCAGGCCTAGTAAAGACATAGCTAAGTAGTTATAGACCTCGTCGCGAGAGCCCGCAGCAGCAACGGTGGTGGGAGAAAGCTGTCAAGTTGTCCGCCACTAGCGCGAAGTAACTTGAAGTAACTTAGCGCCAAGTAACTTGAAGTAACTTGACGTAACTTGAGTTAACTTTATCTAACTTATTTAACTTCACGTAACTTATGTTACTTCAAGTTACTTCAAGTTACTTCTGGCGGGGGCCAAGTTACTTCAAGTTACCTCAAGTTAACGCTCAAGTTAAATTGTCAACCACCCTCAGCGCCCAGGGAGAGACGTCGCATGTCATGAGCGCCTCCGGCCGCGACTCACGCTTGCTTGAGCACCACCACCTGTCACTTAAGTGGTCACGCTAACCTAGCACACATCGAGCCACCTGTGATTTGCTATGCAAGATATACCTGGAGGAGGCGATACTGATATCAATCAGTTGTTTCAATTATCGGTCCCTCTTATTTGGCCTGACATCTTTTCTTTCGACGACATCCGATGGAGGTACTGGATTCAGATCCAAGATACTGCTGATGAAGCAACCGACTTCCCCATATGCAAACCAGACATCGACGTGTTTTATCCCATCCACTCGCGGACATCTCGTGGTTGGTATCACATCCAAAGGTGCCTCCGCCGGCAACCCATCATTATCTCCGCAAACCATAAGTTTCCCACTACAGCTGCGAGCCTCCCCCCTGAGCTCTTTGAGCATATACTCAAAGTACTGCAAATCGGATCTCCCGATCTCAAAAGCATCAACGTGGTATTCTTCAGCAGGCGCGAGCTAGGAGCTTGTGCCCTTGTATGCAGGTACTGGGCACGTATATGCCAAGAGAGGCTTTTCTCTTCCTTGCGAGTGAATTCTCGCGAGGATCTACACAATCTTATGCAGCTACTGAAGTCTCCAGTGAGCCGCATATCGAGCTATATTACGTGCTTCAATGCCCAGGCACATAGCATCACAGCGGTCCCTTGGATTCACCACTTCTCAGTCATCCATCCTCGGTTGCCCAACTTTCAGCGTATCAACATATTCATCACCGGGCCACTACCGCCAGGGCAGTCTTCCTTCCGCTCGTTACACGGCGGGCTTCCGATATGCATTCCATCAATCTTCTCCAGGAATATCACACATGTCGTGCTCAGTGACATACACTTTCGCCGGTTTGATGACCTAGCACATCTTGTGGGCGAGCTGCTGGATCTGGAGGATCTGCAATGCAAGACGTTGACGTGGGGTCCAGATTCATTAACGGCGTACCCGCCATCCCGACCTCTCCATGCTGCACCAAAGCTCTCGCGTCGCATCACAATGTCTGGCTGCACCAGCGCTTGGGTCTCTGTCTGGCTGCTGGGGCTTAGGCAGCGGGGACGTCAGATCTCTAGTGCAGAGCTCCCGCAGATTGGGGCGTTGACGAGGCATATTGCAAATCTCGCTGATGCTGCTGATCTGTGCAGTGTTTGCGAAACCAACGCAGTCAACGCCGTTCGCGACATGAATGCTAGTGATCGTGCATTCTCGTTGGATAATTTTAGTGTGTGTTTCGCCTTTCGCTAGGTTGACATTCACCAATTCAGGACTATCAGATATCAAATACAGAATTCTCAGTGCCGTGTCGTTTCTGCCTGCTCCTGGCGTTCCCCAGCTATACTTAGCTATAGGCGATCAACAGAACGGCACTTCCACCGCGGGGGGATTGGGGTTGAAGCGCAGTCTCCTGCATGTGAGACGTGTTGCCGTGGATTTTCCTCCCCTCACAGGTGGAGACTGCTGGAGAAAAATTGGCTGGGCGGTGCTTTTAGAGAACTTACGTTCTCTTGAACACCTGCAAATGCTCATACTTGGTTTCCAATCCCGAGAAGACATGTCACACTTCGTTACGGAGATTGCGGATGCCCAATTGATGGGCGTACTGGGCAAATTGGAGGTAAACTACGCCGTACGGAAGGGCAACAAGAACGACGGGACGTGGTTCTGTGCACGTCCTGAGTCCGATGAGATGACGAGTAAGCCCCGATATCGCTTGACCGTTCTTAAACTGCTGCGACTAGGCTTTTTACAGACAGTTTTTTTCGGGATTTGACCAACGCGTATCCTTGGCCCACGCCGCAGCGCCGGCAATTCCCTGCACATTTCGAAGTCGAGGCGAGTTTCACCCTGGAGCCCATTAGGGCGGGAGAGCTCGTTATGCACAGCCTCGACTTGTCCGACATCTTGATGCGACTACTGGGGCAGTGATCTTTGGTTCCGGTATCTGCTACGAGAAAGGGAAAGACTAGTTTGAGGAAAAGTCTGGTTTCACTACTTTTTTTCGGTAAATGCGCCAATGAGACTGCGAAGACGCGAACCCACGAATCTTTTGTTTAACGATAGCAGCGAAAATAGGAAAACATATAGTCTACTGGATTGCTTCCACATGCTATTCTGTGTGTCAAGCTTAGGCGGTGTTTAATGGGCGGACGCATGGCATGATTAATGACCGTTCGCGAGGGCATTGGGGCAATAGATGCTGCGCCATGAGGTTGGCTAGGTCAGCGGCAAACATATCGGCGGCGAACATACACCAGCCATGAGCTTCACGTGCACGTATCAACGCTGCCACCGATAAACCGATCGCATCCCAGCTTAAGACAGCTCGTCCCATAAAGGAAATTAACGCTCGTTGAAAAAGACCGATTTGGGGAGTGGAGTAGGGTCGGTGCTGGTACCCGCCATGTCCTCGATGATTCAATATCTGAGCATGACAGAAGGTGAAACAACCTAGTACCAAGACTAAAGAAATCCGCTATTTTCAGGGTGGTTTGCTATCCTTGATAGCGAGGCGTATACCGCGGATGCATATCAAAAGACACTCATATTTCAGAAGCTGCTGGCTATGTTACATGATACGGAATCAACACAGGCCGCTGAAGAACCATTGATGTGACGCATCTGTGAGCGCAAATAATCAGTGAAAACCATGTGTGGATGTTAAGGTATGCGCACTCAAGAGCAGTGAGCGGGACCGTAGTCAGCTCCGACGGTCGGAGCCCCAGAGACACAGGTGCTGCCAGAGTGGCATTCGCCTGCGCCCATGACACAGTACACCCCGGAAAGTTCTGTGGAGCAGAGGGTGGTGTTAGCTGGTCAGAAGTCAAACTACCGGAGGCCTCTTACTCTTGCAGGTGCCATCCTGGCATACGAAGCCTGCGGAACCGCAGAGACCAACTAGTCGAGATACACACTTAGAGTCAAGTCTAAACAGAAGATACAGACGATATTCTTACGAGCTTCGTCACCGCAGGAGCCAGTGCCGGTGCACGGCTGGTTAGCCAGAGAGTTCCCGCTGCCTATTAGATGGGTTAGACAAGCAGTAACCGTGTAGCTGGAGTGAGACCGAACAACTTACATGCGTGGACTATGCCCACGGCGGCGAGGCAGACGACGACGAGAGAGTTGAAGTATTGCATTGTGTGTGAAGATTGTTTGGTGAGTGAGTAGTGGTTTGAATGTTGCGAATGTTGTAGCTTTGAGAGTTATCCTGCCAGGTATATATAACATTTTCAGCGTCTTAATCAAGGACGTCAGGTCCCCCGCCAATGGAGACAGAGGTCTCTTAGCCTCGTCGGACGCTTAGCAGAGATGACCCCAAGATGCACGGAGTGAACGTTCATCAAGTAGATGAGATGGCCGACGCAGCACTGTGGATACGGCTCCAGCCGTTGTGTATGCATATCAACGGGATGTCACTGCCGACGATGCATATTCAGCGTCATTATACGCTGCAGTGACAAAATCTTAATACATGGAAGACAGAATAGCGCGGGTGTTTGATGCGCCCACCCACCAATTCCGAATAATCCAGCGTCTCTTCAAGCCACATCCGAACCTAAGCAGCGCATCGTGGAGCATTGAGCCTGGAAATTAAGCTGTGTGATGCGCCAGCCGCCGCCGACCGCTCCAACAACGTGGGGCAATGTCTTCAAATAAAGATGCCAAATTTAATATGAAGTCCCGTGCCTCCGGTTCCACGGTCGTTGATGCCCATGGGCTGACTTTAAGATCACTGCTGACCCGTTGTGCGAGTGAAAGAGGTAGCACCAGGTCCTATTGAGAAGGAAGCATTTGATACACATTTGGTTGGGTTCTTTTGATACGTCTGCAAGTCCGATGTCTACACAAGGCATTAATTGCTGACTTGTACGAGCGTGTATCAGCATCGAAGTCACAGGATATAATGCCACGCAGGAAGCCTCACCACTCTGACCCATTGGAATGTATCACTGCTTCTTTTTCGCCGTGCCGACTTGATTCATTGGGGAGTGGCACTCCAAATACCAGCTGTTGCCGATGATGGGTAACTGGGAGGCTGTGTTCGATATTTGCTAAGTCAAGGTCCGTTTCATCGCGGGGCTAATAAATATCGGGATGAATTAGCGTAAAGGGGGTAGGGGACGCATTTGAGAACCGTCGCACCCAGTCCAGTGCGGTGGCATCGCATGAAATGAGGGTGTATCCACAACCACCATTGCGAGCTAGACCCTAACGGCAAGAAGGCGGTGAAGAGATATGCGTGAGGCTCTCACCCGCGCCCACTAATGAGGTCCGTTAAAATGTGCGATTGGCATGTACGAGAAGCATGGACTTCAGACTCTCAGACCAGATAGCGCCGTGGGTGACAATGATATCTGATTGACAATAAGACTGGCGACCGAACTACGATAGGCCTATACCTCTGGGGACAGTGCCCGGGGTCGTTTGCATGAAGAGGGGGAGGGAGTCGTGATTAGAACTTCGACTTTGAGCTTTCGAGGCGTACGTGGGGTCGAAGGCGTTGAAGGGGGTATGGGGGGCTGGCTCAGAACCCTTTCTCCTTCCGGCACGGCGGACTTGGCATCTAATTTTGAGTAATCTTGTTCCGGTTCATCCTCAGATTCCACCAGCATCTCAACCTCTTCATGTTTACGCTTCCTACCGGCGGTTGTCTTGCCTGCCTTCGCCTTGCCCGCTTTCTTCGGTTTCGAAGCGCCTTTCTCGGCGACGTGGCAGACCTCGGTCGGGATATTGGCTTGTAGAAGTACGTCGATCCATACCTATACAATAGAATATGTCAGGAACCTTTCATGGGCTCAAGCACGCTAAGTACTAACTTTCTGGTTCTCTTGCAGGTTGTCACCAGGGCCTTTCACCTCTACGAACTTGCAAGAGCTCTCATCGCTGTTCCATATGATGAGGTCCGGAACGCCCGCCGTCCGCCCAGAATAGTCCTCACAGAGGAGCTGGCAGATTATGGCGAGACCCTTGCCACCGATACTCTATGCATGATATCAGTGCATGTTGCACTTGTCCTGCAATGCTCAAATACCTTTGCAATTCCGACCAAGTCGTCCTTCGTAAACAAATCCCAGCGAACACCGATGCACATCTTCATCTCGTGAGTGGTGTACGCCTCGTCTACCATCTTTGCCACATCGTCCTTCTTAGCATCAGCCAGCTCCTTCAACCGCTCTCTTGCAATCTTCTCTCGGCTGTAGAAGAAGGTATCTTCCGCAATGTCAAGCGGGGCACTCTGGTACGGCGTCTCGAACGCGCCATCAACGGATGCAAAGATGATGTCCCAACACAAAAGCCCGAACAAAGTCGTGATGATCCGACCTTCACAATGGTAGCTAAGATATACCCGTCAATAAGAATGGAGTCAGCCATATCATTGGGCACATACCCTTTGTACCCGAGCCTGTTATAATGTTGCAACGCAAATTTCTCGACTGTCACTTCCTCATTCTGTTCTCCCCGCCAGATCGATTTGCCCGTCATGACAGAAGTTCTTGTCTGTAGACAGTCAATGTCAAAGTAATCCGATAGTATTCAACATAGACACTTTACGTTCGGTTTCACGTCCATCTCCGATACAGACTCTTTGGAGGACAGAATCGAAATGTTTGCCTGGGTAAATGACAGGACCTGTTGCTTCTCGTCCATCTTCTTCTTGGGCTTGGATTGTACAATCTTGCCTGACTCGTCAAAGGCGAGATGTATACGTTCGCCCTCGATATGGGTCTCTTCTGCCTTGTTTTGCGCTGCTTGACAGAAATGTCTCTCCTCCTCCGGCAGTTTGAGCTTCTTCTCCAATGTTACGAGACGGCGTCGTAATTTTGGTCGATAGACTGTAGGATATATGAGATGCGCCTCGACGACAAAACAGAAGATAAATTTGCATACCAATGTGGGTGTCTTCGTCAGCTAAGGCTTCCCATATACCCTCATATGCCCTGCGATACACGTGTTGCTCCTTCTCCATGTGTGTCATAAGGATCAACGCCCGTCGCTCGTACCATTTCCCTCTCCTCCCTCGTCGCCATCTGCGCTGCTTCAGGAGTTCTTCTAGTACCTCTAGCTCAGTATCATGATCCTTCAGAATTCCTAAGGCTTCTGCGCCTTTGCACACGATTCGTGTCAAGACATGACCTGATGCCGACACAACTAACATGAACATCGTCCTGATAAGGTGCGGTAAAGTAGCTCACCACAATGAAATCGCTCTAAGCCCTGTTTGCGGCCCTCCTCGTTTCCCTGCTGTGCGACCAGCTTCTTCCATCGATCATACCATTTTTCGAATATCGCCTTCACTTCTTTCGCGTCCTGCACGCGCATGCTTTCCTTCTCGCCATCACCATCTCCCAGGACATAACTAGCGTCTGGTAGGAATCGCGTCTCGCCTTCTTCGCCCTTCACCTTCTTCAATGGACTAGCGAATGTGGGTACGGGTGTCCTGCTCGCGACTGAACGCGACCTCGCCCTGGCACTTCCACCGAGACCGCCGGCCAGTTCGTCAATGCGCGCCTCGATATCTATTACTTCTTCGTAATCTAGAAGTTCCTGACGTGTACTCCATATATTTGGCGTCCGCGTCTCAACGTAGGTCGCATAAGTGCGTTTCTTGGCGCGTGCAAGAATCGCTGCTGTCATTAAGCCAGGCACGTAGAGTGTACTGCCATAAAGTGCACATTAGGAATCAAACCAAAACACGAAGAAGGATGAAGCTTCACCTTCTGAAATAGACCATATTAACTCGACGAAACAGCTTAATCACGTCTGAATTCAGTCTGATGACCGACCCTGTAACGACAATTTGAGTTGGCGTCATTAGTTAGAAAAGATATCAGTGCATACCTAGTTTCTTCATCACCATCTCCCGCAGTCTATCTTGTTGAGTAGTTCTCCGCCCTTTCGTGAACCAGTCAATCGTCGTCTGCTTGAAATGTTCCGGCATTTTGCCTTTACCCTTCGCCTTGATAGGCAAGAGGGAGAGCGTG
Organism: Phlebia tremellosa; assembly: GCA_011032875.1. Lineage (NCBI taxonomy): Eukaryota > Fungi > Basidiomycota > Agaricomycetes > Polyporales > Meruliaceae > Phlebia > Phlebia tremellosa. Next base: position 161,621 of record JAAIFI010000017.1, on the reverse strand, counting down.
CTTTGTGTACTCGTACCGATTATTAAGGTATTGATAAATGCTTCCTTCTGTAGACCGTAGCATCTCGGTAAGCTGCATATCTGCATGAGAACGAACATAACGCACAGTATGACCCTTGGATTTGAGGTTCATGTCCTTGACCATCTTCTGTAGCTCATCTCGCTTGAGGCAGTCTAGAAGCTCCCGCAGTTCTGCCCGAGAATCATCCTCCGCAAAGGCATGATAGTCTGGCGGTACTGCGGACATAGGCACGGGAGGGGGTTGCATACTCTCTTTGGAGGGTCCGGCAACGGGTTCGTCGCCGTCGAAGGAAAGGTCGATGACTTCCCGTTCTTCAGCCTTGACCTCTACCGTCGAGGTATGCGAACAGAGCTCCTTCATGGCGTTCGGTATATTGTTTCCTATTTCTCTCTGATATTTCAAGTCGCTTTCTCGTATCCATCGATCGGCCTTCCGCAGGCATAAGCGGACAAACAGGTACTTCGCTTCATCTGAATGGGAAAATCCTCGTTAAACGACGCCAAAGGACCGCATAGACGACAACATACCACTCAGCTTCGTGTAATCATCGAAACAACGCAGTTCATGAATGTCAAATAGGAAATGTTCAGCCGTCAATACAGTCTGCAACATATCTGAGGATGAAGCATTTGAAGTATTAATTAAAGCGCAGGGACAAGGTCTGAGTGGGACGCACCTTCGAATATGATGACATACATAGACCTGTTTTTCTTCAGAGTAGGTTTCTCATCGTGTACACCGTTCAGATCTTCTTCAAACACGTCAATGTCCGCGTCGTTTCGATCGTCGTCTGGTGCCCAGAACACGTGCTTCGCCACAGCCCCTACGACAGGAGAAGCCACTGCCATCGTGCAAGCAAGAGGTGGCAGATAGGCGATGTATGTATCTTATTCCACTAAATTTGGGAGGGGGGGGGGACAGGGGTGGACACTCGAGGAGGAGGATGGTGGTGGTCGAGTCGCAAGACTTGACGCGGTCACGGGCCACGGCGGCTCCGTCAAAACGCGCCGCTTGCCTCATTCGGAAGAAGCGGGCGTGTTTGTGTCACAAACCGCGCCGATCGCGCTCCCTCGTAGGCCCGTTTTTCACTGCAGAACTGACAGCTTTGTCGAACAGCATCAATGTGATCCCACGCTCTGCGGGATTTTCGCGCCGCAGTGCATGTCTCACTTCTAACACTTACTTCAAGTTCCTATATTTTTGGATGTTCAATGATGAGCGTAAGAGCTCTACAATACTCACATAGAACAATGTTTCAGATCATCGAAGCTCGCCGCACTTGCCCGCCTTCAATGTATAAAGACGAAGCAAAATATTCAATTTGTATCGCTCGGAATCATTCGCAGAATCATGGGAGAGTACGTTGATTCATCCTCTCGCACGTCGTGCCATCTGGTTGCGGTGCCACTGCAGACCTGGGGTGAGTGCAGCGCCGTGTCCTGGTATAGATTTAATCCCTGACAAACTGATGGCCCGATAGGACATGCTCGGCCACTATGTGCCCTCCTTGCTCGTTTACTACGCAGTCGACCTCTTGTCGTCACGTTGTTTGCTTCGCACAAGGTCTACCCACAAATTGCGACAGAGTTATCGCGAAGCTTCACGCCCGAGCAGAGCACACTGAGGGCCCGCGTCAGGTAAAGTATCTTTATCGGAATATAATGATTCAATATTAACCATGTTGCATGTTTTAGACTCATAGCACTTCCATCCACCGATAAGGAATGGAACGACGAGATCTTCTCAGCTGCCTTTGCAGATGCCTATAGCAGGTTGCACAATGAGGAGCCCATATCGTGTACCTATACCGGGTCTACGTTCAAAACTATTCGTTCACCCAACGCCGTTATTCTGGACGTAAGTAACAGTCTTGCTTCTCATCAACGTACGTTCAGTATTTGTAATAGGTCGCTCACCACTCTATCTTCATGGAACCGGCGTTTGCGTCCATACGGAAGGCGGACCGCGATAGGCTCAAGGTGTATTGCTACAGTGCGGCAGGGGGCTTTACAACACACAGAATTCCCAACATAGTATCATCAGAACTCGCCGAGGAGGGTCTTCTGCGAGACGTTCTGACGCGGAAAGCACTTGCGAATGGCAAGACTATGGAGGACCTGATGGCGGAGGTAAGTCAGCTTCGTGGGGTGGAGTTATTTATATTCAACTGTCTCGCTCCAGATCTTCTTCGACGTCAACGGGACCGTCAAGACGGTTCTAGGACTTCCTCCCATGTATGATCACGAGATGTATATACAAGAGGTAGAGATTCTCATCACGGTAATCATCTATGCTCACGGCTTCACAGGTCGTCAAGATTTTTGCTAGTCGCGATCCATACTTCTATTTGAAGGTCATCGAGTAAGTCATGTCTACTGTCATTGTATATATATACAGGGTGTACGTACTCATTCGTCGCATCAGGACGATGGAACAATGCGACAGCATCATCATCTCAACTTCGAAGGCCTTTGAGCCTCCAGCATCGACCGAGAAATTTGCTGATTGGATGGAAAGAACATCGCGCAAGCTCTATTATGTTGGTCCTGCGATGCCATCTGGGAAGCACGCCTTTGACACGGAGAAAACGTTGTCCGAAGATGCTAAACGGATCGAATCGTTCATGGAAAAGGTACTCCAGACGAACGGGCCGCATTCCATGCTATTTGTGCGTATTTTCGCTAATATAAATAACTGGTCTTATTTATGGGATTAGATATCGTTTGGGTCTATCTGGTGGCCCACTGATTCCAGCAAGATCTGGGCATTCGTAGATGTCCTGCTCGAGAAGAAGATACCTTTTGTACGGCCGATACTCTCTGTCATAGGGTTTCGCTGAGTTTACGTTACTAGATCATGGGGCGTGCATCTCCATTATCGTCCCTTCCGGAAGGGCAGGTCGAGAAAATCAATTCTTCGGGCATAGGCCTCTTGACATCTTGGGTACCGCAGCAGAGTATCCTCACACATCCCGTAAGCCTGCAGCACTCTATCAGTCTACAGACCTCAATCTGACCGTTCGACGTGGTTAGGCGACTGGGTGGTTCGTTACGCATTGTGGTTTCAATAGTATCATGGAATCTATTGCGGCTGGGGTTCCCATGTAAGGCGCCCTTCTTGGTCTTCTACAACTACCTCGCTTATACGCGATCATACCAGGATATGCTGGCCGCTAGCAGCGGACCAAATGCATAACAGTATACACGTCACAGACAATCACGACATCGCGTACGAGCTCGTCGAGGTGCGTACAGGTGAACACGCGACGAAGCCGATATACCGCACAGGCAAGGTCCCCGTGGCATCCTTGGACGCTGTACGAAAGGAAGCGAAGGAGATCCTGGAAAAGGCGTTTGGCGAAGACGGCGAACGCAAACGGGCCAATATCACTCGTCTTCGGGATGCGATTGCTGCTGAGTCCGCAGAGAACGGCCCATCGTCTCGGGCATTGGAGGACTTCTTAGACGCTTTGTATGCCAATACCGCACGCGCATGATTTTGTGGACTCTGGGACCTGACGTATGGAACGATTTGAACTATGTATCGTATACAAGACAGTGCCGCCTATGCTAAGCCTGGTCACTAGCAGTCTAGTATTGTATATACGGCCTCCGACGTCCGTTGTTTAAGTTCAAGAATCTACTCTCACTCATCTCTAGTAAGTTGAGCTCGGCGTATTGGTCACAACAAAATGGAATATAAGGTGACATAGCCAAGTGGTTAAGGCGATTGATTAGAATATTTACTATCTATCAATTCCACTTTGTGGGCGTAGGTTCGAGTCCTACTGTCATCGAGGTCCAGCTTTAGTTTGTCACTGCTTTTTGTGGTGGCAAGGAAATGGCGAAAGCAAGGGTTCCATGGTGATTTGGCGCGGGCACTAGCCTTGATTTAACTGTTATGGCTTCTCTTTTTGTCCCGAAGACGAAGAAAGCTATTTCCAGCGTGTCGCGACTAGCGAGACGGTTCACGGAGAGTTCAGAATTGATCAGCTAGGGAACGGTATGGGTATTCACAGTCGGTTCTCATGGACGCGGCGGTATTTTAACGATGTCGCGATCTGAAATTTTCATGACTCTTGAATATCGGCCATGCTCATTGATTATCACTCACAGGAGAACACCGATGCTGACTATAGTTTCAATCTTGCCTAATAGATTTATTAAGTAGCATACTTTATAGGTAGACACGGTACTGAGACAGTTAAATTAGGAGAGACTACTGATAATGACGTAGAGATATAATTTAGGAGATCTAGAAGTATAGATTAGATATAAATACTTTGTATAAGAGTGAGTAAATGGGGTATAATTTGGCTGAGGGGTATATTTAGAAAAGAGAAATTGAGACTTCACTGCAGCTACGGCGGTTGATATATATGGGGTATTGGATCTGCCACCGCAACGATTGGCCTGCCAGCTAGGAGTCCAAGACAAATCCCCTCTAGCACATCCAACTCGAGAGGTGTTAGAGAGCTAAGACATGCTTCCAGGGTCACGCACGCATCCTGCACGAGCGGGCGCGGAGGACTAGTGACCCCGAGAGTCGGAGACTGAGCCCAGTTAGAAGCCGGCACGATTGGTCTTTCCTGCAGAACAGCAAGACAAAGACCTTCCAATGCATCCATCTCCAATGGCTCCCGGGAACCGATGGCTGATTCGGGAATCGCGTACGGCTCGAGTTGAACCGACACCCTTGGAATCGGCGGGCTGGGGATTCGGATGGGAGGGAGCCTCGGTGGTGGCACTGCGGAGGCGTCGAGAGGGGTGAAGTGCCGGCCATCAGTCCGCGGTGATGGTGCGGCGTGAGCAGCCGTTTCCGGCAGACGACGGGCAACCTGTCCAGATTCCCTGCCCTGCATTTCGGCTCGAGGGGACGCCAGACGAGCGCGCTTACGCGCCGCCGGTACCGTCGCACCACCTTTGCGCTTGCGCGCCGGCTTAGCGTCAGCGGCGGAGGGGGTGGCAGTGGCGGTGGCGGCGGGCGTTCGGTGGGCGAGGTTGATATGCTCCTGCAGGAGATCCTTCCGATGGAACCTATATAGGATTTTCAGTGACACTCGATGCAAAAGATGAAGGTGCTACCGAACTCACTGTGCGGTACAGTTCGGAGTCGTGCAGCTGAACACTGCGGCCGGGGGTAAATCAATGATAGGGATCCCTAGAGCCTTTGCGACATTCCTGCGATGAATGTCGGAAGGGTTGTGGCGGACCGATCGATCGAAGGTGCCGCCACAAAGTTCGCAGAACGGCTTGAAGATTAACGGGTCAGACAGGACTCTTATGATGCAGAATTTAGCACATACCTTTCTGGTCCCGGAGGGTGAGAGCACGTCGTACTTTCCAAGTCTCCGAACGACTTGCTTATCAATGACCTCGACTGAAATCTGGTATGTCTTGCTAATGAAAGCGAAGCCGGCTGGGGTGAGCTTGTTCCCGTCCATGTATTCCGGGGAAAGATTCTCGCGGGATAGAGGGAAGATGTGATGTCCAATGTTAGAGGGCCCGGGGGTCGGTTGCTGCTCTACGGCAGCTGATACTGACGTCGATGCAAGGGGTATCCGAGAGGAAGAAGTGGATGCGTGCAGCGCCGGGAACGATGAGGATTCGCCTGCAGGTAGGGAAGAAGATTGTGACATGGTGGGCGAGAGGGAGATAATGAGAGCAGCAAATGAGAACAGGGGGAGCTGACTAGAACAGTAGCTAGTACGGTAATGCGAATGCAGGAGACGGTGGATTGCTGAAGGTTGGGCATCGTAGTGGCATCGTTATATACTGCACAGTGGCGTCTAGGATAGTCAACAGAAATTATCACGGGGGCGGGAGTTGTTGATTGTATGTAACGGCGAGCAGGTTATCAACATGACAAACGAGCAGTGAGAGCTCGATGTCGAAAGGCAATGGATGCGGGAAAAACGCACACAAAGCTACATCCTTTTTTGGTACTGTACAGAGTCGGTCAGTGGCGCATGGCCGCCGCGGATGTCGGAAACTGCTGTTGCGTCCCTGAGCATCTGAGCGAGTTTCTTGCAAGTGAGGTAACTGACTCGACAATCTAACGTCCTGTCGATGATAGGATTTCATTACTTCCTTCCCTGTCCTTCAAGACCCAAGGACTGAGGGCTGAGGTCGCGAGACGCAGTGGACTGGAAAGAGACTGGGAGTGTCGACTCGGCGGGCGCTCGGTTCAATCAATCTCGGAGAACAATACGGAGGCCCACAAGCCCAACATCTGATGGGTTAATTTTGCCGTCCGTACGGTTGAATGGGCGAGAGGCGTGTGAAAGCAAGAGTTTGTTGATCGCATGTTAGAGCCGGATTGATTGAGTTCCTCCCTGTTCCTCCGGACCTTCGCTGTCATAAAGTACGAACAATGCTGGCGGGTATCTAGACTGTGTGATCAATTCAGAGGTAGATAGCCGTACGGAAGAATGTATTGCTCACCTTGAACTCATCTAGATCTGCGTCTGTCACAAAGAGAACCAGTCAATGGTGGCATGCTCGCACCCATCGGCGGACGAGTGGGAATAGAAATTGGAGATGATCTAAACTCCCTTACACATGTCGGCCTCCTGATACCGGCGTATTTTCGTGGAAAGGAGAGTGCGTCGTCGTGAATTGCGATACTTCAGATAATAGACCTAGTGCTGAAAGGAAAGAGCAAGTTACACAGTATTGGGAGACCGACGTCAGAACCTGATATGTAGACCTCGTTGATATTCGAGTTGCCCCTTCTTCCAAACGACTATCAGGGCGGGACTCGATATTGTGTGCCGCTCAGGGCGTAAACAAACGATAGCAAGGCGTGCGCACCGTTATTGAGCTATCCAATAATGGCCTTAAGCTCTCCATCATAATTCCCACACATCTCGGGAGTCGCAACCAAGCAGTAAATCATATTGGGTCATCAAAGAGACACGATTCTCTTTCATGCCATCGCCTCTCCCTCATCAAAACAAAATGCCCACAGTGCATCGGCATCCTTGTAGTTATGGTGCACGATACTGACCAGCCATCTCTCGTTGCGTATCTTATCCAGTAAGTTCCTCTCTTCTGAGTTGGGGGGATAGTAAGACGCCCACTCGGCCCAAATACTAAATGCTTCCTCCTGTTGAAGAGACGCTCAGTATAAATCCGACAGAAAAAAAAGACAAACAAACCTTCCACGCGAGGAAAGATTCTTTCTCGATGATGGTCGATTGCGCAATCTCCTGGCCAGGGAAAACGCCCCAAGTGACAGCGTTTCGACCGCCATCAGCGACGTTGGAACGATATTCGCCCTTTAAGTTGCGTTAATACTGTGGCATACTGATCCAAGGGTACCACTACTCACCTTCAAGTTTCCTGCAAAGTAATCTACCCAGCCTTGACCTTGCTCGCGTACCTTCTTGTCTATTCTCTGAACATCCTCTTCTGTGACGAAGAATTCGACAAAACACTTCTGGTACACGTATCCACCTTTCGGGCCCCAACCGACAACCTCATGCGAGGAATCAGCACCGTCAACTGCGGGTTGAGATCCCACTGTCCACCATCCCTTCTCTGTTAACTTCTCGAGATGACGGAGAATTGTCATGGACTCCGGTGACAGTGGCTCCGGAGAAAAAGGTGTCGTCGCGATTTTGGCACGCAGATATCGAAGGAAGACATCGGTGACATCGTTTTCTGTTCTTGGGTGTCCCCATTGCGACAGTGCTTGGCTACGCTGAAACGGCAAGGATGAGCTAGCATCGAGTGGAGGTACATTGGACATACGTTTATGTTTGAAGTGCCCCAGGGGTTAGGATCTCCATATGCAGGGCTTTTGAAATCACCGAAACGACCATTGGGGAAGTCGTCCCAGGTTGCCGCATTATTGAGTTCCCCTTTTCCGACTTCTGTCTCTTTTGTTATAAGACCAGCCGCTAGTTGGTTTGTGGCAGAGTCGGTTGCCTTGTGTGGCGTGATCACGAACGGAAGCTCGGGGTGACTAGTAGGAGTGGCAGTTCCTGAGACATCCTAATCGTATCGTGAGTCAGTAATCATTAGAAGCAGTGGTATGAGACTGACGGCGATCAATTTATTCGTCATTTTGACGGGAGCACCTTCCCATCCGAGTCCTTCGATGACCCGCTGCACACTCTTCTCGAGGTTCAAAGTACAGAGGTGCACACCGGGGCTCTTAGCTTCTGTGGTCAACCTCTGGATCATCTCTATAGCCAACTTGACTCCGTAATCCTTGATCTTCTGGTCGTCGTGCTGTGTACGAGATCAGCGTAGTTGGGTGCCTGGAACTCGTCTAGACCGTAGACTTGACGTACGCGAATTGGTACCAGATCCGCCATGATACTTTCTGGGACCTTTGTTCCACAGAGCTTCGTGAGACGGAGGAAAGAGGAGTACGTCTGTATTGGCATAATGCCTGGGATTATGGGAACCGTGATTCCTATGTCACCGTCAGTTACAGTAGGGTAAACTGAGTGCACATCGTGATCAGATACCTTTGTCCCGTACCTTCTTCTCCCACCTCAAGAACCCGTCTACATCGTAGAATAGCTGCGTGATGATGTAGTCTGCACCAGCGTCGACCTTCGCTTTCAGGTACTCGATCTCTCCGTCTTCATCCGTCTCGCTTTCTGGATGACCATCGGGGTACGCTGTATGGGTCGCCCTCCATCAGCGATAGTCGTCGCGTTAAGCCTGAAGAATGTGACCTGCCACAGCGATGCTAAAGTCCGCGTACTCTGGTAGGGACCGAATGTACGAGATCAAATCAACACCGTGTTGAAACCTCGGATCGGTCGGGATCCAGGTCTCATCGCCTCTAGGGGGATCTGACACATAGTTGAGTGAGAGTAACAGTAATGAGCACTAGCCCCCTACATACCTCCGCGCAGGGCCAAAAGACTATGAATTCCGCGTGACTTCGCTTCCTAGAGTGCGATATGATGAGCATTTTGTCCGATGGGGAGTAAAATATGTATGCGCACCTGTAATGCATGATCTATCGAGCCCTTCTCCATATTTGTGCAAGTGAGATGCATGACAGTCTCGATGCCATAGTCGTGCTGCGTCCATCCAGCAAGCTCGAGACTCCGTTCTCTCGTACTTCCGCCCGCTCCCCATGTGATGCTTACAGCCAAAGGTGCCAATGCACTCAGACGCAATATACGGCCGAGTAGATTCTCAAATCCCTAGCATGCACGATATGAGTAACATTCCTAACGGTCATCATGCCATTATCTGACCTGGTCTGTCTTCGGTGGAAAGAACTCGAGAGTGAAGAATGGCCGGTCTCCAGCGTAATGCGCAATTCGATCCGCGAGCCTCATCTTCAGTGGATTCAAAAGATAGTAATGTTTAAATATCCTGGCGAGGAATGTATTATTTTGAACAGAGCACACGATGAGAGTCAAGGTCAGGGAACGTCGGCCTCAAGAGTCAAATGAGTCGACCAAATCATACTATGAGCGTCTATCTATATACTGCTCCGCGGACTCCAAGCTTCACGCGCAGTCAACCAGCCAGTGGCCACGACTCGAGATATGTAACTGCATACGAAGAAATTGTAAAAATACAGTGGGTTTCGTAACGAAATTTCACAGTGCGAGCCCTGACAAAAATGATACGGTAGGTACCAGTCACATAACTCCTTAGTCCCGCTGAGGTGGTGGAGCTCCAGTGCCCACCATGACGCGCTGGCCGACACTCGACACGTTGTCAATAGTCAAGAAGATGAATGCAGGGGCCGGAGGGAAAACATTGCGGTTCGGCGGCGCAGTGATCGTCAACGACTTGCGGTTGCTCGACAACTTCGCGTCCATGAAGACCAAACGAGCACTAGAGTGGAAGGCGTGGCTCGAAAACCCGAGATCCATGAGTGCAACTATGACGATGAAGCAATGCGTCAACACATCACACGTTACGATATATAAGAGAGGACCAAACCTTGAATGGAGGATGTTGCCAAGTTCGACGGAATCTCTACCGGTACGGTGAAGGTTTGACCGAAGCCAATCTTTTCGGGGACACTGACGATTGATGGACGCTCCACAAACATGAACGGAGGGTTAAGAGTTTCAACCCGGAACTCGCTACTGAACGGAACTGTAAGATTGGTGTTGGCATTAGGGTTGCTGCCGGCGACCAAGAAATTCCCTTGTGGGGTAAGGGTGACACTAAGCCCCAATAGTCAGTGACAAGTCGCGCGATGTGTACAGCTGACTGACCTGGAATGGTATAAACGTGCGATGTTGGTAGTAGGCATTCCCTTGTTGCTGATTCTTTGTCCAAGAGGTGCGTCGGGTGTGTACAAGGAAGGTGTAAATACAGGGTGGTCGGCGTTCGAATTGCCAACTGGGTCGAATGTAGTTGCAATCGCCGCTACACCGGTACGCCCGCCGTTGATGATGAGTAGTTGTCCGTTAGGAAGGTGCACGAGCTCAGGCATGATACGCGGTTCGAGCATATGCTCAACGATCCATCCGGTCTTGATACCTTCTTCGGTCAAAGTGATACGACTGCATTGATCGGACGCAGGTGTCTGGCTGGAGATTTGATTCGGCTGCAGGGTGTCGCTGATGTTGGTCCCGCCACAGACAAGGACCTCCGGGGTGAAATCAGGAGGCGAGAGAGGGAGCAGGATGGCGGTGCCATCAAGCGGGTTGGTAACGCGAACACCATTAGGAAGGTCAGGCAGTATCCGCTCATCTCCAGTCTCGATGTCGTATATGATCGACTGATTATTTGCAACCATGAAAACTTTGCCATCTGGGAGCAAGAATGCTCTAAAGCGTGTTGCAACTGTCAGAATCCACATTCGTTACAGTCAAAAGTTGCTAACCGGGGGAACAAGTTTGCCGGAAGAGTTCTCTTCAAGAACGCAGACGGCCTCGGGACACCTCCATCTTTAGGCGGGAAGAATTCGATGGTGCTGGCAGCATCGCTCTGGTTGTTGAAGAAGTCCGTGTTTACGTGAATACCACCAATGACCATGAGACTGCCATCTGGTATACGGATAGAACTAGGATACCAGCGCTGCATACGAGTCAGTGGAATACATAACATAAATGTATAGCAAGATTTACATCTTCCGCTAGATGCAGAGTTGCTGGATCTTCGAACAGCGTACAGCCGACGCCCGCAGGATCGTTACAAGGCTCGAAGATGCGTATACCCATATTCCCTGGGTGAATGGCGGGATTGCCGGGGAAACCGCGCGGATCGCCTCCTAGACTAACCTAATTCGTTCTGTATCAGTGTCATATTCATGATGAGCTAAAGGTATATTGTACTGACCATGGTTCCATTGCTGAGCAACGCGCCACTCGCGCAGAACGAGTTCGTGATCACATTCAAAGCTGTAACTTCGTTCGTTTGAAGATCAAATAGAGCTCCCCAGGCCGAGTGACCATCGATTTGCAAAGGATCGTCGGATGCGCGGTCAAAGAAGAGTGCGAGAGTAGGAGATACAATGATGGACTCCAAGGCAACGATGCCGGAATTACCTACTTCAGTGAAGGTCCATTCCGGAGCCCGGGGAGCAACAGATGCACTGCGAGCAGTGATAGACAACGCAGAGAAAGCGGTGAGAAGAAGAGACAGCATCGTGAAGACGGTTGGTTACCGAATCACCGACTCGACCTGGCAGGTTGACCATCACAACCCGTCAGTCTTAAGTACCGTGTCAAGAGTCAGATTCATGAGAGGCCCGCAGCAGATTGTGTAAGTGAGAACACGGTGAACGGGAGCAAAATTGCCTCGCTTAATTGTACGATGGGAACAAGCATAGCGGCAAAGTGGAGTCCGATGGGAGCTTTCACAGGTGTCTATAGTCAAAAGCTATTTACTCAATGTGATTGTTAACGGAGTACTCACCAAGGTGGTCCGATGCTCTCCGTCAAGTCCTCTTCATGCGAAAGGCGTGCCATTAGCTGAAGTCTTGCGATGGCAAGAAACATCATCAGAGTCCACGCCGAGTGTAGTTCCTGATGGGGTGCTTCGGCCTCTGGCGTGCAGTAGATATAAGACACACGTTCCTAACTTCTGCCGTAATATTTGTTCGCACATGTCTTGGCATTCAGTGTACCTGCAGTTCCCCGAGACCAAGTAATGCCACATGCACGACGCTATGAGCACGAACCACGAATTGAGTAGCGTCCAGGCTTGAACCTGGTCTGAGAGAGGAGATTCACTCCGGTAAACGCGTAAATAGCACATGGGAGGGATCTGCTCGTTTACATCTCATTGTGGGATGTCTACATTCCGTGGTGGACGAAGTACGAGTTCAAGAGCGTTGGACTGCTCGCGGCCGAAGGCCAATGTGCGCGTCTATCTTATCTTATCTGATGAGTCAGATGTGTCTCGTCATTCCAGTCATGTCCCAGGTCGGTCATCTCCCGCTCTCAAATATACCGCAGACTCGAGTCTCACCGCCGTCCTCCACACCGAACCGACCGACGACCTCCTAACGACCCGGACCATCTCTCTCTCACGCAAATACACGGTGTATCTTGCTCGAAAAGCGTGAATCTGTATTCTACTGGACACCAGCATGGCAACGTCACCCGTCACTGCCGACTTCTCGTCACCGCCTTTGAAGCGAAGTAAGATCGTCCTCCTCGGCGACCAGAGTGTCGGAAAGACAAGTTTGATTACACGGTGCGTCTGATTACGCTTAACACGAGCAAAGGGACAACACTTATGGGAGTTTTGTCCGCGTGTAGATTCATGTATGACACTTTCGATAACACCTACCAGGCCACTATCGGCATCGACTTCCTGAGCAAAGCGATGTACCTAGAGGACCGCACGGTGCGGCTACAGCTATGGGATACGGCTGGACAAGTGAGTAAGAACGATCTGAAGCTCTGTATATGCTCAGCACCACTCACCGGCGGGCTTGTTAGGAACGGTACCGTTCGCTAATCCCATCATATATCCGGGATTGTTCAGTGGCGATCGTCGTATTTGACATAACCAGTAAGTGAATCTGATGAGTATTTTGATTTTCCGCTCATGAAAGGACCCTATCATATATAGACCGCCAGTCATTCCTATCGACCTCCAAATGGATAGACGACGTCCGGTCAGAAAGGGGGAACGACGTAATAATCGTTCTAGTGGGAAATAAAGCGGATCTCTCCGACAAACGGTACGTGCCTTTAACCAACTCAATCTGCCAAACACTCCGAGCATCAGCTAATCAATGAGTTTATGTCCGTGCGTATGTCGCGTGCTACAGGCAGGTGACGCTGGAGGAGGCAAACGCGAAAGCGACTGAGTTGAACATCATGTTCATGGAGACGTCGGCGAAGGCGGGACACAACGTGAAAAGCTTGTTCAAGAAGATTGCCATGTCCCTGGTCGGTATGGAGAAGGAGGGCGAAGCAGCAGAGACGCAAAATGCCAGTGAGTTCTTCTAGTGTGTAGACTTCGAGTTGACACGACAAACTCACGCGTTTGCGCCTGTAGAAATCGACGTCACGGCACCGCCAGCAAACGAGATCCCTGACGCTTCACAATGTCAATGCTGACGATGCTATTCACGATGTGCCATATGACGATAATGTAACACGGTCCGGATGTTTGTATCTTATACCTGCCATCCGCGGTGTACCTTCCAACTTGTTTGTTTTTTGTCTGTATGTCTCAGATGTGCTAGGATGTGCTTCGCAATTGTCGTTGTGCCGGGGTATAGTAATTCACGTGGATATATTTATTTCACTATTCATGCATCGCGATCCCAGCGTCCATACATGCTACAGCTTTACAAGTCGCGTATATGTGTTCTACAGCACACCTCCATCTCGGGCTCCTTGTCTCGTCCTTGTCACGCTAACCTCTATTCATAGTGTTGCCAGCCCCTTTGGGATGAGTGTCCGTATAACGCGCCCAGCTTTCGTCTTTCTGCCTCTTCTCCTCTTCTCTCTGCGCAGCAAATGCGGTGCCATCCATTTCAGAGTCCATCTGCAATTGCTCAGATGTAGTGAGCTTGGATTCAGACTGAGGTCTGTGTGTAGGACATATGTCAGAATGGCAGCAAACACTAGAAAATTACGACAGCTTACCCTCCCCCTGTGATGACATTTCCTCGCTGTCTTTCGATTTCGAGATATTCATCAATGGTCATGCTAGGTAACCGGTGATCAGCTTGGAAGACTTGTGATTGCAGTCTCGCGCGATCGGTGGCGCCAGCAGGCAAAATGGTGAATGGTCGTAATGGCTAGCACAGACATCAGTCGACAGAACACAGGAGCAATTTAGGACCACATACTTTTCCGCCTGAATCCAACAACGGACCCTTCCCGTCTGGCCCTCCAGAAGGTCTCGGTGCATCCAGTTTCCACATGTCGTCCACCTCTTTCGCTTTCTCACTCCTAGTATCCTCTTGTAGAGGCGGTGGAGGCGGCATATTGCGCAAGAGCTCAAGTTCCTGCTCCATACTCTCCAAGTTGCCGTGGGCTTGGCCGTATGTCAGAACCAATAGAGTCAAAGTTGTCTCACGAAGGACATCCTCTATCTCGTCGTCGTCTTTGGTTGTTGTGGTCGATGCAGCGGTGGTGGGTAAGAGCGAAGCGATAAGCTCGAAGTCAGAAGTTGGTTCACTGGTGGCTGTGGCTTGTTGACGACGCTTGCGTATAGCCTGGACAGAAAATGATGATCAGGCAACGAGTATTTACGTCATGATCGTGCCATAACATACCTCCACCTTCGTTCTCAATTCCTTCTCCTTCTGGTACTGCTTGATCTTCAACTCACGCCGTTTGGCTGGGTCTGGAATCGTAGAAGCTCTCTGCTCGTATAAAAGCTTCTCTTTCTCGGGAACTATTTGGTACGCCTCCAGGTGAGAGATAAATTCATGAAGGTAGGCCTGTAAAGAATGGTCAACGTCAGCGAGATACCCGAGGGAAGAAGAAAACCGACCTGCGCACGACGAAGGTGCTCCAATCGTTGTCTGGGATCCGTCGTTCGAACTCTGTTTTCAACTTCCGCGAGAGCAAACGGGACGAAGAGATATATAAGATCTCGTGAAGCTATGTCGGCGGCAGTCTCATTGGGACTGAAAAGTGACAGTGCGGCTATGCGTGAGCGGACGAGAAGCAAGTCAGACAACGCCGTGTTTACAAGTGCCTAAAGATTGTAGTTACAATTAAGATGAGGTATACGATAAGTAAAGGCTATGCTACACACCTGAGTTTCATCCTGTATTGTGGGAAGACTCGATGCTTGATTAGCAGCCAACAGTGCGCGAGCAAACACTGCGGAGAGGGGTGCTTCTAGTGAAGCAGACATAAGTAGAGAGTGTCACAGATACAATCCGGTGTCGTCGTTTGAAGCCTGGTGGATGATCGCAGAATATGTAGGGAAGAGATGGGGGTCAGCGCAGAACTGGCATTGCGTAATAGTCACAGCCTGTCACAAGTCCCGTGCTCCGTCACGCAGACGCGGTCACCGGTGGCGGGATATTGCTCGCGTCTCTCAGGACTCGACCAACAAAACTACCGCCATCCTAGTCTGTGATCCAGCCACTCACTTACAGCGCTGCCTTAATGAAGCGGCTATGGGAGCCGAAGGAGAAACAACCAAGCAAGAAATTGAAGAAACACTCCCATGCTGACGACGCGCTCTCATCGCGTCGCGAACTTGATGAGCCGTCTACGCAATCAGAACCACCCCCTTTCGACGGTGCATTCCAGCTTCTCAATGCGACAGACATGTGCCATAACCCAACATTTGACTACACGAATTGCTATCTACGACTCAAGGTTCACATGAAGTGGAACATCGCAGGAGGCAAACTACGTATCCAAGCCGAATCCATCGAGGCCAACCAACCAGTCCGCTTTGAAATTCACTTCACGGGTTCATGTTTGCAACATTTTCAGTCGATAGGTTTGACCTTTGACATAGGAGACCGGTTGTGTCTTGCACTTAAGGGTGCTTCAGTGGTTCCGGAGAAGAGCTCCCGCTTCACGGACTCTTCGACAAAACTACCTATATCTCTACTCTACAGTGAGGGTGCCCTACTACAATTCATGTCAAAGAAGAGTCCGCTCAAGACGGGAATGCTGATTGACTCGTGGGCACGTATGTGATTTCACGATGATCGTCATCTTCGCACTCTGAAATTACGTAGCCGCAGATGACGGGAAGTCAGACACGCAGGGCCCTGTCGCTGCCGATATAGCGCCTCCAGATCCAGATGACTGGTTCTCAACACCTCCTACCGCCAAAGTGTCTATCGAGGCTGTTCCCATGGACGTAGATCTTGCTCCTCAGGCACCTGCTGATGTCCCCGGTCCGCAAGAGGTAGTAGCAACTTCAGTCGCCCCCCAAGACACCCACATATCTCCAATAGAGTCGGAAGCCTCGACGTTACCAAAGACGGCTATGGAGACACGGGACAAGATAGTTCCAGCACCCCCGGAAGCGGTACCACAGCCTGCGAAGCAGAATCACACTTCAAATACAGCCGAACGGCGGACGTCACGCCCTCCGCTGATAGCTTCAGGTTCAAAAAGCGTTGCATCTGCAAAACCACTGTACCGTGATACGAGTAAAACGGGACGCGGACGTCAGAAGTTGATACCTCCGCCTGTGGTGGAGAAATCTCTGCAACGAATGGAATCCACTTCATCCTCGGATGTGCAGAACGGCCCACAAGAAGACATACGGCAGAATGCTAGAATTTATCCCAGCAAGAAAGCACAGAAAGCAGCTAACCGGAAGGCTAAACATAACAAACAGCCGGCTCCCGATCCAGTACCACCTGCTGTACTCGCTACAGAAATCGATTCACCTTCTGATTCCACCAAGAAGCCCTCTCCCGTCCCGATGGGAACTCCGCATAAGCCTTTGACTGCCACTTCGCCAAAACCCGAGGCAGAAGCTTCTCTGGTACATATAGTTAGAACGACGTCGGAACCCACCCCTGAACAGAGACCCGAGGTACCTCCAGCATTGCCCGCGCGCCGACTCGGGTCTGCTCCCGCAGGTACTCCTAAACATATAACACCAGGATCGAATGCAGCGGCACTATCAGGTGAAGAGTTTCTGCCTGCCAAACAGGGCCCCTCGGGGACAGTCCCTGAAGGCTCTCATGATCCTGCGCTGGATTTACGAGCAGGGTGCTTTCCTGAAGATGTACGTTTTTAGTTTGTCGGTAGTGAATTGGTCGTCAAGTGTCTAACTGATGTTGTAGTCCGTGGTCCAATATCCTGCGCTGAACGACCTGCTGTTACGTCGACTCAACCTCATTGCAGTAGTCTTGTCGGTTGACAGAAGAACCACTGTCACACACGGTACGTGCACTGATACTCCCATAAGTTGCTGTACTTTCACTAATTTGCGTCTGGACGCTCAGAAAGCATGTTGAAGCTAATCGTTACGGACCCGTCTATTTATGACAAGGACCTCCCCACATTTGGCTTCTCTATCAACTGCTTTACAAAAGAGGAACCCAATAATATACCAGGCGTACGACGAGGAGATATACTTATACTGCGTTACGTAGAAGTGAGTCAACTTTGTTTCGCCGTGGAGGCCCTCTGAGCAAAAGCACGACGTTTTTACCTATTCCATTCCAGATACAGGACTTCCATGGCAAGAAAAGTGGCGTTTGCGCCTCGTACGTGTCCTGGACCTGGGCGTTGTTTAGTCCGGAGAGCGGTGCTACCAATGCGACTGCGAACGGATCAAAGATGTCGTTCACGCCGTCTCAAACCGAATTGAGCTACTGCATAGCTCTAGGTGATTGGTGGCGAGCCGTACAAGAGCAACAAGAGGCCTACCTGCGCGAGAATAACGTCATGGTACACCAGATTTCAGGCGGTGTGACTTCAAGTGTAGGGCTGAAAAGGAGCCATAGGCTCATCCGAGATGCTGCACCCAGCGCGCCTCCCAATGGTTACTTTGATTGCACTATCGAGGTACCGTATTGTCTCCGAGATGTAGTATGGATTTGTTGACACAGTGCCTCAGGTTCTGAACACATACGAAAATTCCAATGGCGTATGGAGTGTCTATGTGACGGACTACTCATTGAATGCTGAGCTTCCCTCAGTCGACACATCGTGGAGCTTGCCCTCGCTGGTCAACCGGATCTTGAAGATTGAGATGTGGGACGATGCAGCTCCCGTCGCTGCCACCATGCAATCAGGCCAGTATTACGATATCAAGAACGTGCAGATGAAGATAAGCGCAGGTGGATATTGGGAAGCCAAAGTCAACGATGGCCGGAAGATTAGGAAGTTGGACGACGATGAGCTCGAATCTGAGCCTCATCTTGCCGAGCTTTTAACGTGAGTGGCTGTACGCTTTTTACTGTAATGTCTAACGAGCAGTCACTGTAGTCGTAAAAAGGAATGGGAAGACACTGCCGCCGAGGGAGGTGGGGAGGATCGATTTCCCCATATGCTGATCCACGACGCGGAGCTAGAACAGCACTTTGACTGTACGGCCTATGTAAATCCTTTTTTCTCCGCCTAATCATCTTTACCAGTTCACTTAACTCCTATTATACTTAGGTCCTTCATGTATCACTCAAGGAGAATGATCGCGCCTTCATCTATGTCACTGACTACACCGCACGAAACGACCTTGCCCGCATCCCTGCCACAGCTCAGTGGACAGGAGATGTCGCAGATGACTGTATACTGAAGATTGCCCTGACCGATATGCCAGCGGATACAGCCAAGACGCTTACAGCTGGCGACTTCATCGCCATCCGCAGCCTGAGACTGAAGGCCTTCTCTGGCCGGGACAAAGACGTATCAGGACGGCTTGGCGGTGGTGAGCAGCTGTTGTTTAAGCTTGACCCGGCTGAGTCGGGTAACGGCAACCTCATTGCTTTGCTGAGGTGAGTCCTGAAACGGAGTGCCGCCAACACACTGACAGAGTTACCGTACCAGACGGAAGAAGGACTGGGAAAAGAAGATTAACTCCCGACATTATTCAGCCGCAAGTGGCAGAGGGCTCATACAGCCACCGACGCTCAAGACCAACGGAGTGAGCTCGTACTTTTCTGTGTCAATGATTTACTTATTTTGGTCGTAGAAGACGCGTAAACTATGGCAAGAGCTCGGGATGTTTACCATCAAGGAGCTAGAAGCCTACGACGTCTCTTCCGGGCCAGCCATCTTTCATGTGGTCGCCCGCATCGTCGACTTCCGGCCTCTGCATTTGGTGGACTGCGTGGTGCTGCGCTGTACCGAATGCAACGAGGAGTAAGCTGTGTTTCCTGTGTTAGAATTTCCAATCTGATTGAGTATTTGGTGAATGCTGTGCAGTATTCCTGCAAATTTCAAAATATGTACGAAGTGCGATGACAGTATGGACACGCATGTCCGTCCGATTTACCGCTTCTTCTTCGAGATAGAAGATGAGGAAGGCGATCGCCTTATAGTTTCTGCAGTGAACCCTAAGGTACACCCCACACCGCCTATATCTGTATGGCTCAGACTTACGGTGTCCAGTTGGATTTCTTGAAGGATCTACCACCAGCTGATCTACAAGAAGACGAGGAAGCCTTAGGAGCCTTCACCGAACGACTGCGGCCTTTACTTGGCAATCTGATCACCGAGCATGAGAAGCTAGTCGACAATGCCGAAGACGGTCGAATATACCCAGACTGGGAAGTTCCATTCTTCAAGATGCGCATTGCGGGTGTACCTGTCGAGGACTCAAAAGTAGGTTACTTCTTCCTTGAGATTGATCAGACACCTCTAGTATAGTACATGTAATCAAACAATCGTTGAAATCGATCATGGGCAACTGGCGTTGGAGATATTCGAGCATATGGATAGTGAAACTTTATAACCGTATGGAGAGGAAGCGCATGAATATTTGTACTGATATTTAGTCAAACCGTCAGGGTTTTTCTACACTGGGCGATAGATGTATGAAAAAGAGTAGGAAACTAGGATCAGACACACCCTTACAGCACCATCACCCAGTGTGTCTGTGCCGCGGTTAGCAGCAAAGCACAGACCAAACCCGTCTGTGCAGACAAGTGATCCTAGACCTAGACAATATTATGACCCTTGGGCTGTGCTGTTCGACGTCGGCGCCATACGGTCATGCTTTGCAGAATGATGAACCTGACAATGAAGGCACTGAAGACGAGAGCAAACAGCGCAACCATGACGAAAGTTGCCCAGGACGTGCAGAATTCCAGTGCGAGGCTCACAATCTCTACGGCAAAGAAGATGATTGACCAGGCGGCGAGAGCTCTCGGGATGCTGGCGACGGCGGCCGCAGGTTTAAACCGCAGTTTGCTGTGTTGGATCTGGGCCATGGTGACCATCTGTGATATGCTATTCAGGCGACATTCATATTTTAGTGGAAATTAGACTACGTACTCCACGTTGTGCGACATATTCTTCTGCGCCGGTGTACCGCTGCAATAAAGCCAAACTACCGATGAAGGAAGTCGTAGAGCACACGAGAGAAGCCAGTCCCACGTATGTTGAGAGCGGTCCTCTAGGGTTCACTAACAGAATAGCATTGACGCTGCGGATGTTGTTATGTCAAACTAACTTCGCGGGTAGGATACGAGAGAAAAGACACACATAAGTAAGACGATGGCCTGTGAGTAAATAGGTGAACACTGAATTATCGCTGAGCATGACTGTCGTACTACTCACCGCGAGACGAGATTCCTTCCAAGATTTAGTCATAACGCGCGCGTACTTTCGCCAATGAATCCCATAGACCGTATCGTCAACAAAGAGTGCATCTAGTTCCTTGTTTATCCTGGCGGGCATCCCCAGAAGTAAAGTCCAGACAATAGTTATTCCGATAGATGGCGTGATGGTATGTTGACCGAAAATATAGTGGTCGCGTTCTAAACGAGCGTGTTCCTCGCCGTAACAGTTGTCGTAGCGATGGCGAGCTATATGGATCATCGTCAATTACGTGCAGATCAGCTACAAATGCGCTCAGATCTCACCAATAGTCGACCAAATTCGAGCTGAATTTTAACATTAGCCCCAATGAAATGGCGGGTGAAGGAATATTGCGTACCGGTCATGCATGTCGTGTATGTGTCGGATACTTCGTGAACTGTATCAGAACACAAAATTTTTGTTTGGTTGCTATACTTTACGAAGACGAGGGGAAGCACGCACGAGAATCGGCCAGAAGCTTGATGAATTTCTCGCATTGTTCGGCGTCATACGGAAATGTTGATGTGGACGAAGTTATGACATCTAGTTGATATTTGTTATACCGATGTTATGCAGATTTCGCTATCAGACTAACCTAATGCGCCATGACGCAGGATGCTGATTAGTTCTTCGCGCAATTTCATAGGGATCGGCCGGTGGGGGAAGTATTCGACGTGAATCCAGTAGTGCTCCTGGAAAGCATATTCTATTGTGTGGATAGTTTCAGATTTTGTTTGAGAAGGTTTTATGTATACGCACTGAGTTGAGACTCCGAGCTGACATGAACGATACCCATATCACGCGGTTCAATGGAATGAAGCCAGAACTCGGTCTGAGTGTCATGATCGACCAGGTAATAATTGCAACTGCAGTTCTTCTCGGACACGGTTTCACCATCGGGCACTTGAATGAACAGCTCGCTCTGTTGCGGCAGTGTTATCTGGGCCTGTTTAGCGAGGTCGTTGCACTCTCGAATTCCACGCAGCACGCAGTCGTATAGATGCGCACTGTGTATAGCGGTGTCCGTCACAACGTTGATAAATGCATTTACGTAGTATTTCGCCCCCTCTGGATTGACGTGCATTACCCAGTCAGGAGGCAGGTATTGGGGTCTATATGTCAAATAAGAACTTCGTTACACGGATATTCGTACGGGCTCTCACTTCTGTAGCGCCAGGTTTGAATGCAACCCGGGGGACACGATGAGGGATAACATCTTGCATCTAGAAATTCCCCGCGCCTCAGAATCGTTACTCACAAGTATAGAAGGTTACTCACTGGAGTTTTCGGTCGTATCTATTATTCTGAATCACGCTGAAAGGCTCCAGACATGATTCTTCAATGTCAACCGCAGTGGCTTCCAGCTTCGAATCGTCCAGTGAAGTTGAGACTGAAGACATAGTACACCGACAATGATGACTGATGAATGGGTGGATGGGATGGACGCGCGAGTCCTGTAACCTGAAAGTCTCAATGTTTTCGTAGTTATACCGAACGCATTAAAATGCTGTGTGCCATAGCATCAGGCTTCGAAACTCTATTATCACCGCCACTGTCCTTAGACTAGGCCCCTGCAGGAGATAATAGGGCCATCGAACATCCTTTGTCCCTTTAGTTCAGAGACTACTGCGCCACCGAGGGCCACGAGAAAAGTCTTCAGGGTCTTTGTGCAAGGACAGCAGTTTGTTCAAGTTGTCTTGCCAAGGGGGTGGCGTCTTGGTGCACCTGGCTTGATGACCGGAGCGCTGGAATCCTTTCGCGCCGGGACCCAGCCGCCCGCCGGCAGCATGAAGACCCCGTCCCGATCCGATGTCACGGCTGAGCGGAGAGTGAAAAATATTAGACGGTTGGGAGCGAGCCTGAATTTTGCTCTACCAGCACTTGCAATTGATCATGTCTACGATATTCCCTCAGCTTATGTGCAGACTCTCTATCGAGGAAACGGCTATGGCTGAATTTTCGCACACTGCCATGAATGCAATGTTCATAAGAAAGACAAGTTAACTTCCTCCTCCCTGTTGTGGAGCCTGGACCCTGTTGCATTCCATGGTAAGTTGGCAGTTACCTATCTCCGCTTTTCCCAGTTCCACCAATTCTATGCTTGCAAGACATGGCTCAGGTTCCGCGTGCAACAGAGCGCCATTAGCAGTCTGACGCTCTTGAGTTTATAGCAGCGCTATGGCGCTAGAGCGGGGAATGTTGTATCTTGTTGCAGTGTCCTGCATCGCATTGGACGCCTGATTGCTGATTAAACCACTCCTCCCTTAGTGCAGTGTCGATCGATTAACTGCAATTGTCTGCGTACTTCCTAGACAGTGGTTGCCGCACCGTGCTTCTAGAATCTACAGCAGCTATGTCCAACGTTGCAGATACTACTCATTCAGAAGAGATCAGCACTTCAGCCGCCATCGAGGCCTCTGTGACGACTGGGGTATCCCCCGTCGCCAGTGTCGAGTCTTCGGCAGTCTCTCCTGATCCTCAGCCTACCGAAGGTCACGAAGAGAAAGTCGTTACTGTCACTCGTACGAGTACGGTCACCGATAATTCCACAGGAGACATCGTTGCTCAGTATGTCTGCCCTCCGAACGATATGGATCTGACACTGATTACTGAATGTCATGTGCAGAACTTCTGTATCGCAAGAGTTCGATGCAACCGAAGAGGACATCGAGGATGACGACTTTATCGCGGACTTGATCTCGACGTATGTGCCTTGGCACTCTTTTCGATATCTGTAACCCTGATACTGTCATTGTAGCGGCTGGACTCCCCGAGGCAGGAACAATGCACCAAGCGTTCCGGGAAGTAAGAAAGGGCGGTAGGCCCTCTGTGTACGTACGTGTCAACAGATTCGGTGCGGTATTCTCTATGTCATGATACATTTTGTTGATTACGCCAGCATTCTACATCTTCTTGTGACTTTTTCTTGATTTCTCGGTGACTCATAGTACCTCAATTCTTGGATACCTTTGCCCACTCCTCTTGCAGGACGCTTGCTGTCCGTTCCCGGATATTCTGAAATATACACGCTCAGTCACTCGTCGGTACCGTGTACAACTTGGCTCGGAATCATAACCGCTTCGAGACGATACTCATGGTTGACCTGTGCTGGCCCTGCAAAGGGCTCGAGATGCCCCAACTTGAACACATCCATCTGCTCGAGCAGGTCTCCCTTGCTATAGACGGGCGTTTGTAGTTCCACTCGCTTCCATGCATGTTGGTCGATACGGTTTCAGTCCTTGCCGTAATGCTCGGTAAGCATTGCCTGCTTCGGTCCGTGCAATGAGCTAACTTTCCTCTTCATTGTGTCAAGATCTCACGGGACAGGGCCCCACTATCAGTGATACCGTTACCGGCCGGGCTGTTGCTACTAGACGATCTGTGAGTCAAGGGATTACAGCCGACAGCTCCTTGAACAGCATACACGTTGTAACAACGATGGCGGGAGACGCCGACAGTAACATGCGTTGATCAGACGTAACAGAGCCTCCCCATACAAAACTCCTTTCCCTCGCTAGAACCAGCATGCCGTACGTTAGAAGGTATCGGGCACCGCCTGCTGTCTTGCGGTGCGATGCACTGGAATGAGGGTGTAGTGGCTCGTCAGACCTTCAATTCTTCTGACCGTGTGCGACTGTTTGACGTTGTCTGTGCAACTAATCCTATTTGAACAGTCTCGCAGATCTTCAGCTCAAGACCCATACAACATGTCTACCACGCCAATCCCCCTTTCGACAAAGGTCGACACCGACACCGACGTGGCACTCGAAGCCCACGTTGAAGCCTCTTCGGCGACCGACTCTTCTTCCACCATGCCGACCAATCCCTCGACAAAGCCTGACACCGATGTAGCACCTGAAGCTCACGTCGAAGCCTCTGCGGCGGTGGCCGATTCTTCTTCCACCACCGCTGTCGAGTCCTCGTCCTCGACTACATCTGGCTCTCAAGTCGTCGAGGGCCGCGAGGAAATCGTGACCATCACGCGCAAGCGCACCATCACCGATGCCACCACCGGGAATGTTATCACTGAGTGCGTATCACTCGTACCGAACACGGACGTTTCTCACTGTTCCATATAGGAAATCTGTCTCGCAAGAGTTCTACGCGAAAGACGGCGATGACGAAGACGATGATTTCATAGCGGACTTGATTGCCTCGTAGGTCTTTTCCCAATCATTCAAATTCTCAACTCTGACGGTGTCGCGACAGGGGCTGGACCCCGAGAGGCAAAGGCAACGCTCCCAGCGCCCCAGCGTCCCAAGGGTGGACCGAAGTGACCTCAATAGATCTGAAGACTTATATCCACACACCCACAAGACACTACGACTGCACATCGCCGTTCGTTCTGCATGCCCCCTTTTCCCTCATTTTATCAAGACAATGTCACACCCAGGACTTTGATACTAGCTAGATAGATACTTGTGCCGTTTGCCATTAGGCAGGATGTACCTCACCTACACTCACAATTCATTCTATTCGTCCAAGATAACTGTCGGGGGGCCTCATGCCTCCAGATTGGACATTGCGTGCAAGTCTTGGAGAGTGTGATCGTTATGTTTCGCTTCACTTGTGTAGCAATGACGGTTTCGAGACAGATTACTAGATGCACTCCTTTCAAGTCCAAGCTCTCAGCATCATTTGGATACTTGTTCATGTTGTCCTCGCCACCCATGGTCGAACCTGATCCGATCACGAGTAGTAGTGATAAGCGCTTATTGGGTCTTAGTTTGCTATCGTCATGTCGGTTTCAAGGCTTCACACGATGGACGATTTCTAGCAATACGAATATGTGGTATGTATAGATGACCAGATCTATGCCATCGAGTAGACTGATTCCACTCTCATTGTGTCAGAATCTCGCTCGAGACGGTGCGTAGCCTAGAAATAGAAACGTCATCACAGCGGCGCAAGAGGCACGACTCTACAACACTACTACTAGACGTCCTGCAAGTCAAGGGACCTCAAGCCGACATCCAACTCACCAAACAACTACTCATTCACACGAGTATGTCGCAATACTCGTGATGATCACGGACAAGTTACGGTGCGTGATTCAGATCCATCGAAGCTGTATCGCCGCATACTGACTTCTCTCAGATTAGTATCGATGTACTATACCTTCGATGATACAAGGTATCGCCTTGCATATTGCGATGCATTGCACAGGATTACAAGTGTAGCAGCTGGTAGGACCGTCAGTTCTTCGTCCCTATACAGCCGCTTGATGTCATATAAATAGTTTTACAGAACGTACCCATGCTGGCTCTGGCTCTATCCTCCTCGATATTTGGTTCTGACGCTATAGCTGAGGCTTATACTCAAACCCCTACGACGAGTAATATGCTCAAGTCGACGACTACTACCGGGTCGTGGATCTCGACCCTGGGCTCTCAGGTCGCTAGTGGTCACGAGGAGGCCGTGACTACCACTAGTATCCGCACGGTTGCCGATACATCCACGGATAGTACCATCAAGCAGTACGTCCCATTTATTTATTACAACCGCTCCCAAGTGCATTATACTGACTATTGCGCAGGAACTCCATATCGCAAGAGTTGAAAGCGAAAGACGGGGATGCCAATAGCGACAAGCTCATTGCGGATCTTATAGCTACGTATGTACTCTTATTGTAACCAAGGAGCTCTGTTTCTGACAGCATCACAATACAAGTTGGACCCCTAGGGGCAGGCATGACGCTCCTACCGCCACGAGACCTCCTGGTCCTCCGACCGCCCCTCAGCCCCCTCAGCCCTCGCCTTAATTGACTCACTCAGGGTTTTTTTGCGTGTTCCCTCGAGCCTTGGAAATGTACCTTGCCGTCCGCCTACATATCCCTTCGATATCATAGTCAGGATCAGGATTTGTAGATTGTACTCTGGGTTTAGTGTGGTATCTTACGAATTTAATTTATTCACCTCACTTCAGAGTAGGACGACTCGGAGGGGCGACACCAGCATAGCTGTTGAACAATGTCTGACATAAAAGACGGAGAATATTCAAATATAGGCACAAATCGGAATCGTGATCATCATGATTATACATAATATTCGCTTGAATTATTTATAGAACGTATTACAAGCCATGTAGTCTGTGATAGGACAGGTTCAAGTGCAATATACTCGTGAATACTCTTTTTCGGAGGCAAAGATAATAGGCGCTTACGAACAAATAAAGTTCAAAGTGGCGCACGCTACACGCAAGTCGGTTTCATACTGCGATGGCCACTAGGTTCCGACCGTGACGCTTGACAACTGTGCCCCACCCCTTGTTTCCTTTCATTTCAGTGAGTTGGCTCTGCTCAATGCTGTGTCGAGACCTCATTCGCGCCAGTGTATCGCTGAATCATCAGAAGGAGGAGCATGTTTACCGGTCGGAGATTTGGAGGAAGGGCTCTGCACTACTAGACCTTATGCGAGTCAAGGGACTATACATTGACAGCTCACTCGGAGTAAAGCGTCTATCAGACCTGAATGTAACAGGATCTGACAATCTAGCGGAGGCTCGTGGTGCGTGTATCCGACGCCACAGAGACACATCATAGTATGAAAATTTCTCATAATAGGATCGGGTGGTATGCGAAGGTGTCAATCATTGCTTCGTGTATCGCTATATAATATACGGCAATGCTCACACGGAAGCTGGGGCTGCGCTCTTTCGTTCCCTGATTTTCTTTTCACCTTCCGTTTGCAATTGTTTGGCGTTGTCAGTGCCGTAGACCACTTATAAAATCATGAAGTCGGTCCCCAGTTGCTCAGTACAAATCTCACCTCAACAATGTCTTCCATCAACACCATCTCTAAAGACGTGAACGACTCGGAAGCCGTTCCTGAAGCGTACACCGAAGCCACGAAGAGGACCGACATGTCGTTCTCCACTACCGACTCTACGACCTCAGTTTCTCAGAGTACTGAGGACAGCAAGGAGATAATCACTATCACTAGTACTCGTGTCGTCACCGATACCACTACGGGCGAAGTCATCACTCAGTACGTACCATCCTACGCTAGCTCGTAAAGATGACACTGAT
Source organism: Phlebia tremellosa (assembly GCA_011032875.1). Lineage (NCBI taxonomy): Eukaryota > Fungi > Basidiomycota > Agaricomycetes > Polyporales > Meruliaceae > Phlebia > Phlebia tremellosa. Next base: position 133,929 of record JAAIFI010000017.1, on the reverse strand, counting down.
TGTCTCGTAAAGGGACTCAGTCTCGCAAGAGTTCGTCGCGAGAGACGGTGGCGATGAGAACGGCGACTTTATCGCTGACTTGATAGCTATGTATGTGCCCCTTCTCTGTTCATTCAATTAAGATTTCAATACCTGACGATATCGCGCAGGGGCTGGATACCGAGAGGCAGGGGCGACCAAACCAGTTCCACAAAGCCCACTCCCAATACTTCAGGACAGGGAACTAAGGGAAACCAGGGACATCAGCAGTCTCCGCCGTAATCCTCAATTTGCTCCCAATCTTTCTACAAGGACATGTTCGCGAATGCACGCCTCTTTACCCATAATTCACGTCATTTGAAGAGGGGCGAACGTTTGATTGGTAGATAGTTTCCCGTAACTTTCACAGACAATGGCTCGCTTGTATTATCTAGTTTCACTACTTCATTGACCTAACATCGAACATATCTCTAGAGTGGTATCAGGTTTCGATAACCTAAGGCGCTTTAAGCATCGCAATGACGATGTTGTCTTTCGGCGCACGTCAAGATGCATCCATGTTCTTGTCTCCACTCCGTGCGGTCTGTGGACGTTCAATGTTTTTCATCCCCTGGACTGGGAGGAGTACGATGATGAGAGAGACTTCGATATGCACCGGCAGAGCGGCATACGCGTGTTAAAACTCCGCGGGTTAGGTTAGCCACCCAGGCGCGTCGCGTTCTCCAACAAGTACTGCGACCACACCTTGCTCAATACCATTCTCACCGCTTGCTATAAACAAATTGAACTGGGATACAAGACTGTATCTTCATTTTTCTCAGATGGTCTCACCTTGGTTTTGAAAATCTTACTTCAACTGTGTCGTTGATTTGATCCCCACGAAGTGATCGTGCCGAAAAGCTATTCACGATATTCTAGACTCCCTGGAGTGGCGTACATTCGTAGGCTTTACGTACGAGACACAGCTTACCCAAGTAGCACTGGTACAATTATCTCATTCAGTAAGCGATGACAGTGGGTGAAGGCTTCTGATCGTATGATCGATAACAGCTGGTTGGTGAGTGGCATCGTGAACCGCGTGTATGTGTCTACACTTTTCATAACAGCTCTACAGTTTTCATTTGAGACGACATATGCAATGCATCTGCCCAGTGCAGAGGGTGTTTCTCGAACTTGCAGTACCGTGCTTCATCTCAAATTTGCTAGCAGCGTTGACAGGAAGACCCACTGTGCGGTATACGCTGTACCGATCGCCCTTGTGGCGAGGAGCAATTCCAGGATCCTATGGCAGCACACATATGGCAGCTCTTATTGCGATACGCACTGCAGTCGAGGTTCCTTCGGATGGCAAGATATTCCGCTTTGCCACACATCTGTCATCATCCGTTCGAGGGCGCTTTGAAACAAGTTAAAAGCACCAGCGAGTACAGTCCACAGCTCGTCAACTTACCTACCTTTCTTGAGTTCTCATCTTCTACTAGCTACTCAAACATGTTCCTTTTTGACTTCATCGCTAAAGGCTCTGAGCTCGTCACCGAAGTACCTGTGGCATCGGAGCCTTCCTCCACCCCCCCTCCAGCCGTTGTCGGCAGCGAGGTTGATAAAGAAGTCGTGACCTACGAGGTTATTCGCACTGTCAAGACCATTAACAGCACTACGGGCGAAGTAGTTGGCGCGTGCGTATTTTTGCTTTAATATCTCTGCTACTCGACGCGACTTTTTCACTTCACGAACCGTTGGCCTAACACTTCACGCAGGTCTTCTGTGTCGCAGGACTTTGATGCCATCGACGAGAGAACCGAAAGGGAAGATCTCAAGGAGGAGTTGGCCAAGATGTATGTCATTTTGGATCTACTGTGTTCTCTGGCATATCTTTGACGATGTTATGGCAGCGGATGGACTCCGCGAGGCAGGCCAGATAACACTAGTGCGCCCAGTTCACCGGAGAAAGCGGAGAAGAAGAAGCCGGCGAAGCCAAAGTCGAAGTTGAAAACGAAGACAAAGCCAGCTACTACTCAACCTCAGCGGTCAAGCAGCCGAAGCCCCAGTCCCAGCCCCACCCCGAAGCGCAAATGAACAGTGTTTATCTGTTTCTTCGTCGCATGTTACCATCCAATCCACGTCCCGTTCTTCTTGATACGCTGTCCATTTCTCCATCGATTAATCCGCTCGCAAGCGATGCACTTTGCCGGCTGTATACCCACATCCTTTCTCTTTTAAATACGCGACATGGACGGACGTAAACCAGGACTACATCTTTTCCTTTTGTTCCAGTTATCGGACACTTTTGTGTACAGTCGAGTTAACGAGGTTATTTTGATTCGAACAAAACCTCCAGGTTACTGAGTGGGCCAGAAAGTAAGATGTAGCCGTGAAGCCAGTGCCCCGACCGCGGCGCTGGATATTTTCCACTGAGCCGTTCCCTGGCATATTGGACAGGATACCAGAGTAACCTATCTCGAAAAAGCCACACATGAATCGATGACAGGATGCAAGGGGATACAATTCATGGCAGTGAGCTTCTTCCGCATGGTGCGGAGTAAATTTTTGCGAAGATATAAGGATGCTGTACTGAAAAACCCTCGATAGATTGGTAGGTGGCGCCGCATCAGGTTCCTTGTACCTTTCTTGTTGATCGATTTCCCGACTTCTAGTCTATTCGTGCAATTCACGGCCGCCGAAAGAAAATGCACAGCTCTCAGGGCAGTGCGATGTTCCTCTTGGACGTTCTATAAAACGTTCCTGGATCGCCTATTACCGCGACCTGTGCGTCAATACGTTTATCAGACTGACAACTTTGTGGCGGTAGCAGGCGCCTCGAATATCAGAAGGTACGCCACTACACACTGCTACGGATACTATAAGCTCTCGCCATATTGCGATGCACTCCAGCCACGGTTCCATCGGATAAGTACTAGCGAAAAAGTCTCTTCGCTTTGTCAAGGGGCGGTCCCACCGGGTTTGACAAACACCAGAAGAGCTTATCTTCGGAGCAGCTTTGACGTCCACCCTCCTCTACTCCTTCACTTTCAGCCACCATGTCGCTGCCAAACACCCCCAAAACCGCTTCAAGCGACTTAGACTCTGAGCATACCACCGACATTTCTACCACGTCGGAAATACCATCTACAGAGGAGCACTCCTCTACTCCTCCTCCCGCTGTAGCGGCTAGCGAGAAGCAAGAGAAGGTGGTGACTTTCGAGGTCATCCGCACTGTCAAGACTGTTGACAGCACCACTGGTGATGTAGTCGATACGTGCGTATTGCATCTCTCCCTCGCTCTTGTGTATCGCTCAACGACGTCCCACACAGATCGTCCGTCTCCCAGGACTTTGACGCGAACAAAGACGATGAGGACGATGAGGACTTCATCAATGATTTGATCAAGCTGTATGCTCTTGTTCCTCTTCGTCCTGCTTGCCGCCATGAGGCTAACGACGTTGTTGTAGGGGATGGAAGCCCAGAGGCAGGAACACTGCAACCAGCTCTGTGAAAAATAATCCTCCCAAGCCCAAACCCAAGTAATCGACGCGTTCGAGTCACGGTGTACTCCACCGTATGTGACCCATTGTTTCTCCCTGTATGCATCGCATTGTAGCCTAGTCTGTCAGCATCGATACAGTAGATCACCGTAATAGCTGTTTCACTTACAAGTTCATGATAGTAATAAGCCGCATATGGACATGTCTTCATCCCCGCACAGACATTCACTTATCGTATCATTCGCCCTTCCACCGGTCATCACACCCGGAATTATTGCACTTACTGTAGCATCTTATGTCTATGCCAGTTATCGCCCTTCATGCTGCTTTCCTGTGAGTTCATTGACAGACCGGCAAACCACATTGGCTTTGAGCTTCGTGATTGGCGTGACTATGTTCCCGTATACGGCAGTATCCCGACAAGCACATACTCGCCTGGCGAAATTCAAGCGTCGTTAGAAAGCCTTGGCATCTGTGTTTAAAATCACCTTACTTCAAGGCGACCACAAGGAAATCGAAGGGACCTCGTAACTGTTCCATGGTCGTGTTTAAACCTGCAGGGCGAAACCATCGCCGGCACGATTGTTGCAAGCCCGGACACGCGAAGAGAACATGCCCATGCGCAAGTGGGTAACCGAGCATGTCGATGATATCCACCGGACCCCTTGCTGGAAACCACAGTGATGCAAGCCACAGTATCGCCGTGACGACCTTGTCTTTTTGTCGAATCTTCCGTGTAGAGGCCTCGGGAGAAAGCTACTCAGGACGTGTTTATATATCAGCAGAGTGGATGGGCATCGTTTGATACACGAGACAATTGCAAGGCGTTATCTTGTACTCTCTCAAACGCATTGGAGAGCGTAAGGAAGAGCTTGCGGACAAGATACGCTGATATCTATTGATATCTTATAATCGATACTTATCCTGAGCTTATCCTCAGAAGGTTACTTGGATAATATATCCACAGCTGCACAAGCTGCTCAACGAAACGTCATTGGCATTCAGATATAGAGACAAAGTGCACTGACTTTTCGTCCCCATATCTCAACCGCAACCATCACCTTCACCCTCCTCTGTGTTAGTCCTGGATTTTGGTGGATGCCAGAGGTTCGTGAATCTCTAACTAGGTGTGCTAGCGGTGACCAGGCGCATACATGGTATATATGCATTGCATGTGCTTACAGGGGCCGTTACTGATAGATTTTATTCTGCACAGACTGATCAAGGCTGTGAATGAGTGAAAGACTCACGCATAACTGCGCGACGTAGGGATAAGTGTTCGATAAGCGGTTATGCTCTGAGTTATCCTAGGTTATCATATGGGCGTCTGTTTCCTACAATATGATCTCGCCTCATTCGCTGACCATTTTGGAACCGATGCGACTTTTCCTCCCTTCGCTGCGTCTCCCGCCGTATCCCATCGCTGTGTCCTGAATTCCCATCCCCTCTCTCCTTTCATCTCCTCCTGAAGATGTCGATGGATGGTTCAGTCGGCGTACAATCCAGAATCAGCGCCTTCGAGGCACTCACGTCGTCTAAGCCCGCCAACCCGAATGCATCCAAGTCGGCACCCAGCCTGCTGGACGCTCCGCTCTCTCCCTCCTCGAAGACCTATTTTCCCATAGCTCCCTCGCCCCCGGCCTCGTCGTCGAAGCTGGTCTCGAGGTCGCCCTCCCCGTCGTCCCCTACATTACGTCGCAGGCCATCTTCGATCGATCTCAAGGACTGGGTGGTAGACGACGGTCCCCTACCGTACGTTCCGCGTCAGAGGAGACCGACCAACCCACGGCCCATGATGAATGGCAATGGCTCTACAACCAGACATGTTTCTGAACCCGTCGTGCACTCAACCTCCTCACAACCGCCCCCTCTTATCCAACTGGAATCTCCGCCGAATCCCAAGCCAGCACCTCCTTTACCGCCTCGCAAGGCCTCATACAGCTCGCTTAAATCTGTCTCTGTCTCTAATTCATCTAGTTCATCATTACATCGAAGTCCAAATGCGCATTCGGTACCTCTGCCCCCGCCGCAGATGCGCAAAAAGTCCGACTCCTTGACCGTGGACCACTCATACCCACCCATCGCCAAGCTCGGCATCTCCATACCCTCACGCGGCGGTGGTCCCGGCCCCGGCCATGCGCAAGCCTCCTCAATTTCTTCCTTCCACTCTGTGTCATTGTCGTCGGACGGCGGCACCGACCCAATGACCCCTGGCTCGCTGTCCAATTTTGTAGCGACCTATCCCATCGACCGAGATGACCACGACCGCGAGAACGGGCGTGAGCCCGACAACGTTAGCTTAGATGAGTCGTTCGAGAATGTCTCAGCGTCGTCCATCGTAAGCCCGAGTGTTTCCTCGCTGCCGAGCGACTGGGCGGAGTACGTCCGCCGTCCCGAGCCACCCAAGCTCCCGCAGCGGCCTCAGAAAGCGCCCTCGTCTACCCCATCGTCGCGGTCCTCGTCGACGTCAACATCGATACAGGTTTCATATGCCGTGCGGCCGCAGCCGACAAAGCCGACGCCCCCGCCGCCTCCACCATCCCGCACGCGCCCGCCGTCCTCGAACCGCAGCTCGCTCGCGTCGACAATCACGTCTCTCTCAGATCGCTCGTCCATCATCAGCACCGCGACTTCGCGAACATCCATCTCGAGCGTGCGGCCCGTGCAGTCGCTGAAGCCTGGGCCCGTCCCGGGCCAGCTCGCGCGCCCGACGCCCATCCCGCCGTCCGCCCGCCGCCGTTACGAGGCCGTGTTTGTGGGGAACGTGCTCGCGCAGCGCCAGCGGAGCCGTGCTCACGCGCCATCGCCCCCGGGGCGCAAGACGCGACAGGCGGCGGGGTGGCGCGGGCTGTCGGTGGACCTGATCACGAACCCCGAGGAGAATCGCGCGGCGCCCTCGTCTGTGCAGACGGTAGAGGCTATCGATGAGGAGGTGGGGACGGACGAGCGATTGGACGGACGGGTGGTTGCGGTGGTGTGGAAGGCGTCGGGACTGGAGCGGGCGAAGCTCAGGGATATCTGGTACGTTCTGTTCATCGCTGTCCAGTGTGAACGAGTTTAATCGGGTGGTGGCGTGTAGGAGCGAATGTGATCCCGCAGGCGTCGGAAGCCTTCCGCGCGATGCGTTTGTTAAGGGCATGTGGCGGATAGACGAGGAGCTGCGCAAAGCGCAACTCAATCTCCACAGCCCGACCGCTGCTCGCCAGCCTCGGCGCGTCCCCAATCTCCTGCGCTGACCTCCAAGGCCGCCTTCCTCCATCATCCAATCGCCACATTTCAAAGGAGCCCGTTGTAAGATTGCTTACTCGGTGCACGACGCTCATTTAGTTTCTTGCTTGCTGCTGCAGCTACTTTCACCCGCCAATGCTCTCTCTCGCCGCATACCCTCACTTCGCTAGAATACATACCCAAGATAATCGCGCGCTCACGACCCCTGACGTCTATATTCTAGCCCCATGTTCCACATTTTACATTGTAATGCCCAATGCTCATGATGACCTTGCTACCGACGAACGAGGATTGCCCCATTGTCATCGCCTTCGCTTCAAGACCAAAGCAATACGAAGTGCAATAGTATAGGGATATGCCATAGTAAGTATAAGAGTTCCGGTTACTATTGACCGGTAGAAAAGATACAGATACACTAAGTCCATGTTTGGAGCAGACGAAGGCATGTCCGTGTACAGCCTATCGCTAGCAACCGTAAGCGAAACAGATATTATAGTACCGATGCTGACGGACTAGATCATAGTGTAATGAACACTGATAGAAAGGCGTCATATGCGGTATATCACACCGTCAGACACGCATCGATCAATTCGGCCTTGGGGGAGTTGTAGCAGGAGGGATGATAGCCTGGAGAGGCCTAGCAACCGGTTTCGGTGAAGTGGGCTGGGTGGTTCTCCCCCGCGGAATCCATCCTCTGCAATGCAACAACACCATCAGCGACATGACGGAAAACAAGACGAAGAGGAGCAAGGACGCACATCTGATTTATCAAGTCAGCCATGAAGTCGTCATTGTCGTCGTCTTCGTCTTCGTTCACGTCGAAACTCTGGGAGACAGGCGATCTGAGGGAAATGTCTGTCAGCGGACTATCGTTCGCATGCGAGTGGGTGACTAAGGTATGTACTTGTTGACTTCGCGCATGGTGCTGTCGACGGTGTTGACAGTGCGGATGACTGCGACTGCGACTTCCTTCTCTGTACCCTCGCTGGCGACGACAGCGGGAGGGGGATTAGAGGACGGATATGCCTCTGTGACAGTAGACGGCATCATAACATCTGCCGTCAGAGGGACGTTGGTGGTGTGTTCAGACTCTAAGTCGTCCGAAGCGGTCTTGGGCGTGTTAGGGAAAGACATGAGGGCGTTTGAGACGGATATGAGAGTAGTCGAGTGTGCGAAGAATCTGCTTGTCAAGGCTGCCAGTGCGCATTATAAGCACCTCGCACTGTTTGTCAAAGCGGGTGCACCAGCCACTCGACAGAACGACCCTCGAAGTCTTTCCTTGTTCGATAGAACCCAGGCACAAATGCACTGCAGTTTTAATGTGCGAGCTAATGCGACCGGTGGTCGTCTGACGGGATAACTAGGCGTCTGCTACCGCCGCACACACCCGTTCGTTTCTGATAAATGCATCGACACACAGGTTAAGCCACTTCGTGTGTTTTGGAACGTGAAGCAGAAGCATCGCACTGCTTTTAGAAAGTCAGTCAATCGCATAGTAGTGGACCGGAGGCTGCGAAACGGGTGCACCAACCTGCCATCGGATCGTGATCTTGCCTGCAAGGTATTGCTATTCCTGGGCACTCTTCACGAGTGGTTTCGCAATTTCGCCACCATCTTCCACCTGTCATGGCCAGTATATTCGACGCAAAATGCGTTCTGGTCACCGGCGCGACCTCTGGTATAGGGCGGACCCCCTGGGGACAAAGCCCCTCTTAATTACGATTCTCTCTCCGGGTACTCATTGCCGTTACCACTATACATGATGCTGTCTTAGATCACAGCAAGGCATGCACCAATAATGTAATGAGATGAAGCAGAGATTTTATAGTACATGTACATTATAGTTACGTGTCAGCTATCCGTCAATGCTGCCAACGCCCTCATATTTGCCTCTTCGATGCGCTTGATGGCGTCAAAGATCTCGCCCAGTGCGAGTAACTTAAAGCTACGTGCACCAAACGAGTCCCGGCGCATGCGGCTGATCTTGTACGCCAGCCAAGCACGACACAAAGTGTTGTGATAATCCCCTGTGCTTCGTTCGTGACCAGCATCACCATCGCGATTTCCAGCGAGGCCCTCACGGACGTCGCCCACAAGCTCGGTTGCCTGTTCGCGCATGGACGACATGTACTCCTTGCGCATGTGCGGCTGCGTGGTTTTCGCGACGATCGTGCCGACGACAATCTCCGCCTCGGTCAACGTGCTTTTGGTGAGAGAGTAGCTGGTGCATATGATTTGCAGAGTTTGGACGTAACCGTGGAACAGATCTAGGACCTCTTGGATTTTTTCGTGATCGCTTTGTCGAAGCAATGAGGTCATTGAGGTGAATTGCGATATCCTTGTGTCAATCTTTTTGTCTAAACGACTACGTTGTTGGCGGACAACATGCAGAAATAGTGTGACGTCTTCTGGGGAGAGTGTCTTGAGACTGGGTGCAGTTGACGAGTGGTCTTTATGAGGCTTCACGTCAGGTAGGTTGACCTCCCTGTACAGCTTCCCAATCCACCGTTGACTCTCGTAGAAGAGGGTATTGCCTTTGACAAGGACTTCTGGCGCATTCCAGTCTGGCTTTTCCTTGCCCTTCTGGCGTGGTATGAGCTGCAGGGGCACCGGCATGCCTGTCTTTGGATAGTCCGCCGCATCACTATGAAGTTCCGCGAGTAACAGGCAGTCGGGATCGACTATGCCCAGCGGGCTACGATCGGCGGTTATAAGCCAGTTCGTCGCGATCATACCTATGTTCTGCGAGACCATCAGCAACAGTAGCGAAGTCATCGTCGATCGTCGGCCAGGACTTACATCGCTGTAGATATATTCTACGATGAAATCTGTGATGTCTTTCATGGTACTCGGACGCGTGAGCGTCTTCCTTTGGGCAGGATTGTACTCCGCCGGAACGTATGTTTGCAAAGGCAGCAGGGGTTCGAAGGTCGTACAAACAAAGCAGTCGCCTGAAGGGATACCATCAGTGAAATTAGACAGGGAGTGCGAGAGAGTGACGAAAATTCCCACCGTCAAGATCTCCACCAGCCAAGCAGGATGCCAGCGGACGCGAACCTAGACAGATGCTATGAGATTGCGATAACAATGGTCGCACTGAGACAGGAAGACACACCTTGCACCGAGAACACGATCGTGTTGGTAAGCGGCTCTATCTCGAAAGGCGACCCAGGCGGAGGTTTTCCTATCGCCCAAACGACCTGAATGTCACCAGGGTGGATGACCGGTGACCGAGCGATCAAAATCCTTCCTTCTAGATATATAGGCTCGCTGTCCTGCGTGGGCCGTACACACGCGAAGACCTCGTCCTCCTCTAGATACCTATGTATATCCGCCACGCCCACCAGCGTCCAGCCATCCGGCACAGGGATGCGCGCACGATGCTTGAGGTCCCTGAGGATATGATGCACAGAAAAGTTCAGCATCTCACGGACGAAAGGGTCGTCCAGCTTGTCGAAGCCGAGCTTGTGTATCCCGAGCATGACAGAGGTCAACCGGTACGACCCGCCCAGCCCGTACGCCTCGATCATCTCCGCCGCGCTCTTCAGCGACTTCGCGGCCTGCTTCGTATCGCGGATGACGTTGTCCTGGAGCATCTTGAAGACCTCGTACCCGCCCGCAGCGCTGAGGCCCTCGAGCAGCATGATCAGCGGGCGGTTGAGGTAGAACCTGCCAGGCTTGTCCACCACCGTCGCGACCTCAATCTCGTTGTGCGGCGAGTTGAACTTCACCATCGACGGCCGGATGCACACCGCGCGCCCCGCCAGCTTGTAGTCGACGCTCAACATGCCCTTCGACCCACGGAAGCGGATCTGGAACGCGCGCGGGCACGCGCGCCTGCGGCCCACCCGCCGCGGGCTCACCATCTGCAGCTTCGCCCACATCTCCTCGGCGAGCTCCGGCGACATCGTACCGACGCCGTCGGTGAACGACCGGCGCCCCTCCGCGTCGTAGATGTCGTCCTCGGGGAAGATTTCCTCCGGCTCCATCGTCACGGCCGCCTCTGTCGCAGTGAACGCCTGCGAGTACCGCGCGGCCAGGCGCGCGGGACAGTATATAAGTTGGGGGTCATGCTCGAGGTCGGCGAAGGTGCCGAGCCCTTTGATGATTGAGGCTGCCGTCACGGTTGCCCTCCGCCCATACTCGTCCACAGTAGTGAACTCGCGGACGAACCACACCGTGTGTTGCTTCAGACTCGACTGTGAGTAGGCGAGGAACTTGAAGTGGCGGCCGGCGACCGTCAGGCCGTCCGTGAGGACGCCGCCGACACGGTGCTGGATGAAGTGGCGGCCGTCGATGTCGCGGTCGAAGCGGTATTGCAGGCTGTTTTCGTCGACGAAGCCGACCCGGAGGAAGTTAGCGGTGTGCTTAGCATACATGCGGAGGACGCGGTTCATGCGGTCTGGGTAGGGCCCGCGCAGCAGAATCTTGGAAGGCGTCACGTCAGCGTGGTAAGACATAAACACGTCTCCTCGTGTCGCGCGTGAGGAGAGGCCGAGCGGGACGTAGTCCTGCCTGGCTTGATTGTAGGTCTCTGCAACCGGCTTCGTCAAGTCTGCCGCCACTTGGGAGCGGAAGTAATCCAAGAAACCAGCGGTGTACGATACATCGTTAGTTTCCTGCATCTTCGACAAAGCACGGTGCAGGCCAAGAAGCTCTTTGAGGTCCGCGACGTTGTCGCGGGCCATCTTATCGAGTTGGAACGCCACCTCGAACGGAACGCTGCGCAGCCACGCCCGGTAGCTGCTCTGCAAAGTGGGCGCGAAGAGCTGTGCGCTCACAACTGGGTGCACGAACGAGTCGTGGCGTACTTGAGCTGCCGCACACAGCCAACGCAGCTTCTTCAAGGTGTCCATCCCCCGGCGACAGATAAGCCGAAGGGACAGGGAAGTGTACGCGGTGAAAAGACTGTGGGCGTGGTCGAGATACGGGTGCCTGTCCCGTTTACCGGTGCGCGACGACCCGGCAGCGCCGCTCTCGTACATCGGCGAGTACTGCAGGGAGAAGAAGACAACCACGTTGGACGCTGCGTCTGTCCCGGACCCGACCCATCGGACCTGGGATGCACGCATGACGATGAAGCGTGTCCACCTTTTGTCCCGCAGCGTCACCACAAACTCCCGCTTGTCCAGGTCAAACGAGAGCGAGACTTTCTCATCGGCCGTGTTCTGCTCATGCTCCACAGAATACGTAGCGTCTCTGCACTCCCATCCGAATTGGATGGTCTTTACAGAGACTTCGCGGGAGTGCACATCCGACGCGAGCTGGTTCCGCTTATCCACGACCTCTGGGTCTATGTACGGGACTTGGCGGAGAAGTCTGACGAGAGCCAGAGGCGGGCTTTGGGGGCTCGCGCGGAAGAATATGCACTTGCCGGCGACCTTGAGCTTTCTGACGGGGTTGCACCCCCCACATTCTCGCAGAAAATGCCATGCAATGGAGGCACTGGGTAGCGTGAGCAACCCGTGCGAACATTGTTCAGCGCCGTTCTGCGAGAACTCCACTCTGAAGTTGAGAGGGAGTGTGTGGTGATCTTTGAACTGAGCGCTGTGTAGGACATCGGCGATCAGTCGCTCGACTTCGTACTTTCGAGCGGAGGGGCTGATATGCTTGATTTCGATATTCATGTCGAGGAATCACGGGGAATGATCCTGTTGAAATGTTAGGCTGACTGTACATGGGATGATGACGACGTACAAGACCGATGTACTGGCTGGCACGAGATGAAGAGCTCATCCGAGGTGGGTGCGAGATGAAGGGAGTATTGCTGCAGCTCTCTTATACCCTCCCGTACTGCAGCTCTTATCGTACATGAGGCGTCGAATCATTGAAAGCGATACGTGCCGTGAGAAAGCAAAGTAATTAAGTCTGCATAGACTCTCATAGATTGCATATCTCGTACGGAACGTGGTGCACCGCGCCGAAGTAACAGCTGAACCTTGAGTCACCTGTGCAGGACTGATGAGAATAGGCCCTGTATCGAAGTCAGAGCAGCATGCGGTAGTCGTCGCCGCTTCTAGGTGCCAATGACAAGAGAGAATTCCACTAGTATCTCGCTGGGAGTAACAAAACTTGAATAGCACAGTAACCAGTCATAGTAGTCATCGCGGGGCCCCCCATGGTCGATATGCTGCGGGAATTCGAGATATTTTTGTACAGCGCGCGATGGAACGCATGCAATTCATGCGAGAAAAGAAGTGAAAGAGGAGATTCAGGAGAAAAGCTCACGATGTGCGAACGGTCGGTTGAAGTCTAAGAGAAGGATCGTCCGGCGAGAAACCTCTCCCGTCGCTGCGCGCGAGCGGCGACCTGCGGCGCTTGATCCTGCCAACGCTAAACAGCGTCAAACGAGCAGAGGACCACATCTTCATCTCTTACCACGACCACGGCCAGTTACACCTCGCAAGAGGCCACCTTTCGTTCAAGATGATGACGCCTATGCGTTACATTCTCCTGGTGCTGGGCATCATAGTACGTTCGCCAAGCGTCTGGAGTTGCATACATGGAGCACTAGTACTAAGAGACGTTTCGTATAGATCAGCTTGCATTTCATCTTGAGCTTCTCACACGAAGACTATGGCCGAGCCACCTCACTCTCCAATCTTGCAAATCAGATCAAGGGGTCGAAAGGATACCCTCCGTATAAAGATGGGATACCTGATGAATATTACACAGGCGGGAATATGACGGCCCCTCCAGTAGCAGGTCGCAGGGCCAACGCCACGTTCGTCCTATTGGCGCGTAACAGCGACCTGAACGGAGTAGTTAGCAGTATGAAGCAAATGGGTGCGTAATGTTGCTCTTGTTGTCGACTTCGGATCTGATCGAGAAAAAGAGGACCGATTCAATAAGAAATACCAGTATCCATACACCTTCCTAAACGAAGAGCCCTTCTCAGAAGAATTCAAACAGTGCGTCCCTTGTCTTTTCTTTTCTTTTTCGGTTGTGCACTAAATCTCTCCATAGACGGGTGACCGAACTCACGGATGCACCGGTGTCGTTTGGTTTGATTCCTGCCGACAACTGGTATCAACCCGATTGGATCGATGAAGAAAAGGCCACCAAGGCACGAGAGGATATGGTGAAGAATCAGGTCATATATGGAGGTGCGTCGATTCATCGTTCTCCTGAGCTCAGTCAGGCTGACGTGTTATGCTTCTCAGGGAGTGTCCCGTGAGTAGTCAAACGCAACATGTATTGATTCTGTCAAGCTTCTGACTACATGTAGGTATCGTAACATGTGTCGTTTCAACTCTGGCGTAAGTACTGTATATTACTGAAGCGCAATCTGTCAGGCTGATTGACTTGTTTTAGTACTTCTTCCGCCACGAACTCCTACAGAACTACAGGTACTACTGGAGAATCGAGTATGTCAACTCAACAAAACGACATTACAAAACTAATAATATATGGAAATAGGCCTGACGTCACTTTCTTCTGTGATCTGGATTACGATGTAAGTTAGCAAAACCAACGCCCTCAAACTCGAAGTCTCACCGTTATTCGCAGCCTTTCTTGATTATGGAGGATCAGCAGAAAGTTTACGGTACATGTTCAACCTGACGCTTGCAACTGTAACCACGACTGACTTTGCGCCAAGGGTTCACTATATCGCTTTATGAATACGAAGCTACTATTCCAACACTATGGAAGGCCGTACGAGGTACGCCCTCCCAATCTGTCAATTCGACCGCTTGCCGCTGACGTTTTCGAATAGAATTTATCGACCAGAACACCGATCTTATCGAGCCTGGCAATGCTATGAACTTCATCTCTGATGATGGAGGCAACACGTATAATCGTTGCCACTGTACGTATTCGCACATATCTGTTGAATCTTCTGATAGTAACGTTCGATCCAGTCTGGAGTAACTTCGAAATTGGAGACCTCGACTTCTGGAGAGGTGAGGCTTACATGAAGTTCTTCGAGTTCCTTGACTCCAAGGGTGGATTCTATTACGAGGTGCGTCATAACATGGCAATTTGACTTCTTGGCGGGCGATCTGATCGTATCCAACAGCGATGGGGAGATGCTCCCGTACACAGCATTGGCGCCGCCCTCTTCGCAAAGAAGGAACAAATCCATTTCTTCAACGACATCGGTCAGCTTCATGTCTACATCACCTGTCTATCTACTTATCTCTTCACCAAACAGGATACCGCCACAACCCCTTCCAACACTGCCCACAAGGTGACTCGCACAAGAAGGGCAAGTGCTGGTGTAACCCCTCAGACAATTTCGACTATGAGTGGTACTCATGCCTCAACCGATACGACAAGATGTTCTAGATTGTGAAAAGAGCTGTCGTGTTATATTTTGCTGTGGAACCTCACGTATTTACATGCATACCTGCCTTCCTGTTTTCGTCTGGACTTTTGTATCATTATTTATCTTATCGGCGTTGCTCTGTCCGGATACTGGAGCCTTGAACTCCATCAGCACAACATCTCCATCAACGTTGGGCACTGTGTTCACGGTGTGTAGATCATAGATCCGAGCTGCAGAGTGATCTGATCACTGCAAATGAAATTGTGACGATTGCATCAAGCTATTTCCCAAGATCGCACCTCGACAGAACGTCGCTGAAATCGACATACGTCCTCCGGTATGAAGATGGAGCTCCGGCTTTAACAATGTAGACCTCAGGCTATCGATTGCTCAAAACTTGGAGCCTAATGGTGGAGAACTCATATTGACATACAATTTACATCACCGTAAATTAAGGTCGTTATATGTGAGCATAACGCTGTCAACTTGGCGACCACACCTCTATTTCTTACCACGACCACGGTCAGCCACGCCTCGCAAGAGGTCAACTTTCATTCAAGATGATGACGCCCAAGCGTTACATCCTCCTGGTGCTGGGCATCATAGTACGTCCGTCATCCATTCAAAGATGCACAGAGAGGCCGCTGACAGGCATCTTCGTCCTATAGATCAGCTTGCATTTCATCTTTAGCTTCTCGCACGAAGATTACGGCCGAGCCACCTCACTCTCTAACCTCAAAAACCAGATCAAGGGCTCGACTGGATACCCTCCATACATGGACAGAATACCCGACGAATACCACACAGGCACGAATGTGACGGTCCCGCTAATAGCAGGTCGCAAGGCGAATGCCACGTTTGTCTTATTGGCGCGTAATAGTGACTTGAAGGGTATGATTAGCAGTATAAAACAAATGGGTGCGTAGTGTCAGTCTGGACACTAGCTCTAGGATCTGACGGAGGAACAGAGGATCGGTTCAACAAGAAGTACCAATACCCCTACACCTTCCTTAACGAAGAGCCCTTTTCAGAAGAGTTCAAGCAGTACGTGTTGACTTGGCCCGCTGTCGCTGTTTTTTCTGATTGAAATTTCTGTAGGCGGGTGACTGAAATTACGGATGCACCGGTGTCGTTCGGCCTCATTCCTGCTGAGCACTGGTCCCAGCCTGATTGGATCGATGAAGAAAAGGCTGCTAAAGGGCGGGATGACATGGTGAAGGCCAAGGTTCCCTACGGATGTGCGTGCCACCTTGTATCTCGAATTTCAGTCAGGTTGACGCGTATCTCTTCAGCGAATGTTCCGTGAGCCATCAAGCGTAGATTTGTCGACTCCGTCTTGATTCTGATCTGCTGTAGGTATCGCAACATGTGTCGATACTATTCTGGCGTGAGTCTAGTATGTGACTGTAGCGAGAGTCTACCAAGCTGATCTGTTTGTTCTAGTATTTCTTCCGTCATGAACTCCTACAGAACTACAAGTACTATTGGAGAATGGAGTATGCATCCTACAGATGTTTGGCAATGTACCAACGCTGACGATATTCTTTACAAGTCCTGATGTCACTTTCTTCTGCGACCTCGACTTCGATGTAGGTCATGAAAGCCTATGCTGCAATGTGTGTTGCCTCACTATAATTTGCAGCCTTTCTTGGTTATGGAAGATCAGCACAAGGTTTATGGTGCGCTTTCAGCTCATATTATGCGGTGTCCTAGATTGTTATCTCGCACTATGTGTAGGATTCACTATATCGCTTTACGAATACCAAGCCACTATTCCAACGCTTTGGAAGGATGTAAGAGGTACGACTTCCGAATCTAATTGTACGAACCGATTCTCATTTGCCTTCCAAAAGAGTTTATGTACGAGAATCCCGACCTCGTCGAGCCTGACAATGCTCTAAACTTCATTTCCGATGACGCAGGTAACTCATACAACCTCTGCCACTGTACGTAGATCTCTCTCGTATATTCGGACGGTTAGCAGCTAAAGACACCTTTTTGGGATAGTCTGGAGTAATTTCGAGATCGGAGACCTCGACTTTTGGAGAGGTGAGACTTATATGAAGTTCTTTGAGTTCCTTGATCGCAAGGGCGGATTCTATTACGAAGTGCGTCAGAACATGGATGTTCCACAAGCAGATGATTTGACGGTATCCAACAGCGGTGGGGAGACGCACCCGTACACAGCATCGCCGCCGCTCTCTTCGCCAAGAAGGAACAGATTCACTTCTTCAATGACATTGGTCAGCTTTCGCTCTTCCTTCTTCAGCTCTTCATCACTTATCTATGCGTCCAACAGGGTATCGTCACAACCCTTTCCAACATTGCCCCCAAGGCGACGCACACAAGAAGGGCAAGTGTTGGTGCGAGCCCTCGGAGAATTTCGACTATGAGTGGTACTCGTGCCTTAGCCGGTACGAGAAGCTGTTCTAGATCGTTAGTAGTGTTGTAGTGATGCTATGTCTCAATCCTGCTGTGGACTCTCGCATATTTACAGATATCCCAGTCTTTTCTGTCTTCGCTTAATTCTCTGTATCGTTATTTATTTGTTCGCTCTGTCAGGATATCATAACTCTGAACTCCATAGTCCGCGACTCCGTTCAAAGGTCATACGCTGGTAGGCTTCTAGCAGCTATAAACCTCAACACGTTTGAATTCAGATCTTCTGTCGTTTTTCAACCAGTTCAGTTTACGATGTCAAGAAGCCTTGAGCTTCGCTTTGATATCCCATGGTAATAAACAATATTATAGTATAGATTGCGAATAATATTGATACTGAGAGTCATGTTAGCTGGAGTAGAACGACGAGAAGACCAGGACTCACCGAATCATACAACCTGGTCCAATTGGAGCCGAGAGAAGTGTCGATCAAACGCTCGACATGCTCCTCGACTGCTGACTGGGTAAGGCCCTGCTGGAATCGCTCCCTTAGTTGATTTGCGGTCTGTTCGCCCAACGCAGTGAAGCAGGGTAATGTGGAATCTGCAAAAACATATGAGTAGATGGCCTAAATCACTGGCTGTGATGCGGACCTTTCTGCATAAGTTCGACGAGTGCTATGTAGTGATAAGTCAGTGCAATACATAGCGGGATAGGAAATATGCTCACTGATGATTCTGTCGCAGTGTTTGCGCGCTGCTTCGAAGCCCTCCTTGAACAGCACCCTGAACTCCCGATAGGCATCGGACTCCATGCCTCCTAGTACCTCGATGTATTCCAATGGTAGTTTGAATGGCGAGGCCTCGAATCCGATGTTGCCTGGAGAGTTGGACAGCATGAAGCCGAAGTCGATGTGGATCAGGTGGCCGTCCCGGTCCAGTAGAATGTTGCCATTATGTCGATCTTTGATCTGAAGCAGGTATGTTACAACAGAATAACCTGGTTGATACTGTTATGACCTCAAGATCAACAACAAAGAGAAGGCTATAACTCACCTGCTAATGACTTCGCAAAGTTGCGCTGGGCGCGAGCAAACTTCGCGGATACAGGGTCGCCATAAGTCTGCAGGAGATATCAATATATTGACAGAGTAATAAACGAGTGCGAACACACATTTTTGAAATGATCATACAGCGTCACATGGCCTAAACGGCCTGATGCTAGTCGTCGTGCATACTCGGCCTTCTTTATCGAGTGTATTGATACAGCATCTGTTATCGTCTCCACCAAGCCTGAATCCTTGCCGGTAATCAGTATCCTGAAACTGGGAGATATAAGCGTGTACTTTCCGGGAGAACTTTAGCTGCTCGACTCACTAGCGGACCCAACATGCGCAATTTTCGTCTTTCCAGATCTTATCGAATTCCTGAATGAGCTGTACAGCAATCTGTTCTTGTCGTAGATCACCCCCAGTCTTGACAATCACAGAAATGCAGTCCCAGTTTGCTTTGGGTGGAGTTAGGTCATTTTCAGAAGCAATATACGAGGCCCTAGACTCACCAAGATGGCCATATGGCGAAGCTTGCCGTATTCGACTCTAATGAAGTATGACACTATCAATGTTTGCTGTACTAGAACACGCATGACGCACCTTCTTCGCCGCCCATGATTCGCCCATGACGACGGCAGACGGATCTGCCTTGCTCAGCTCCCTCCTGATGATGCCTTCATCTTCTGCTGTCTTCAGATTTCCCAGGGTGCCTATCCTCAGCACACCATCGCCGACACGATTCTCTCGCATCCGTTCCATCCGCTCCTCTTCCAACGCTAACATCTCCTGCATGATACGGTCGCGAATAGCGGCGGCCTCCGCGGGCTGCAGCTTCATCCCTACGGGTCCACTGTTTGGCTGCGTGTGTGGCCCTGCGGCATCCACTGGAGAGCTCGCTTCGCTTATCGGGGGGTTAATGCTGAGCCAGCTAGATCCAGGCAGCCACCGCAACGCGGAGCTAGAGTCTAACCCAGCTGCAGCCGCCGCTTGACCAGGCGCTGTCGCTGGGTCGCGGAAAAGGTTCGCGTTGAGCTGTGCGAGCATGACAGCAGCTGTCCGCATGCGCTCGGAGTACTCGTCTAATGACAACACGCGCAGATTATGAGGGTTATCTACGGAATTACTCGTCGATCGATGTATGCCGGGGGCGGTTGGATGCCCAGTCGACAAGTCGTTCTCCACTATGGGCGATGGCGGCATGGAAGACGAGCGTGACCACGTCGCCATGTCTAGTTCCCTGTTCTTGGGTTGGGGAGGGAGAATAATCGACTCGGAAAGATCTATAGAACGAGAGAGTAAGGATTCCTCTGGACCATACAACTGCTCGACTAGGTCAATCTCCTCTTCATCAGGCGGGTCCGACGAGGTCACTGGAGTAACTAGCGTTGACGTCGGTGGGTCTGGCGAGTCAGAGTCACTGAGATTACTAGTGTCCAGTCCAATCTCTGCTTCCGCATGTTCACGACTATTCCCGGATTGTGAGGGTTGCCGTGATTGAAGAGGAGGCGCAGATGCCGACGAGCCATTGAAGGTTATAAGATCCTGAGATGCACCCTTGCGTTCGTTCTCCTTGACCACAATCTTCTTCAATATCTCCTTATTGCTCCGCTTTGTGGGATCGAAATCCAGGTCTCCATGGAGAACCTCAATAAGGAGCAAATACGGCGCGCGTTCCGCAGAGTTGAGTACGACACTCTCGCCAGGGGGTATACGGACTATGCGGTGGTGAGGCTCAGGGGTGCCAGTAGTCGGGTCTGGTTCGTCTGTAGATGTGCACCACATAGGCATGCAAATCTACGTCACGATTCAGTGTTATTCGACGGCGACAAATAATGATTCGCTTACTTCGGCTGGCAACAGGTGATTCAATCCTGTCAACTCGGCTCGCAGAGCACTTACGCGTGCAGGCTTGGGTACCACCAATAACCGGTTGCATATGTTCTCTAGTGCGAGTATAAATTGAATCTTACACAGATCAGCCTAAGTTAATTATAACTCCTGGCAAAAGATATACCTCTGAGCGACAGAAATGTGTCCGGAGTAGATAGGTCTGTGCAGCTGGTTCATATTTCTGAAGGAGGATCTCAGCCGAGTTCAGACTGCCTGGTCTCCGGGGATGTCGCCAGCCAGAAAATGCGGGTGTGGACTGGAACGGCGACGCTGAAGCAGCTGGCATCGGTGGATCGTACTGACCAAATGGGTCTTCGGAAAGTCTTGGTTTTCGAGGATCTCGGAGATGTATAGGCAAAGCAGGGCTTGTTTGCGCCGCGATTGTCTGTCTACGTGATGGAGGGCTGTCCTTTCGCCTGCTTCTTCCCAGGCATACGGCAGAAAGAGGGGGCTTGTTTGACACAGGGCCAGCCTCCTTCGATTCCTCCTCAGGCTCAGGCTCAGACTCGTCTCCTTCGTCTTTTTCCTCATCCAGAGATTCTGCTGGTTGCTCTGTGTGAGGTCTCACGACGTCGAGATTTTCAAGACTCCTCAGATCGTTACCCCGGTCGTCTAGGCGGCCTTGCTCAATAGCAACTTCACCCATGATTCGCGTCAGCGAAGGCATGGCGGGAACTCCTGCAAGAATCAAGCCCATCCCGACCAGTGCGGGTTGGAGGTTTGGCCGCACCTTCTTTCGAAGGTGACCAGGAAGCGTAGGCGTGTTGAAAGTCGAGTATGGTGAGCCGGAGGCCGGAAGGTCGGCATAGATCATCTCATGGCATTGGTTCAAAACCCGCTGACATATGAGGAACGATTCCGATCCATAGTGAGCGACGGCGAGATCCTTGAGGTGCGCTTGCATGAACCAGAGCGTCTAGCGCAGTCATTTACATGAGTACAAGCTCATGAAACGGCAAACATACCAACATGGCGATATGCGTGGACTTTTGTGCAATTTCAACTACGAAACATTCGAGTGCTCGCGACTGCGACGGTCTGGTCACGAGTAGATGGCTATAGGTCATGTAAACCATGGACTGACATATTATATCAAGCTTGACGCACCAAATAAAGCCCCATACTTCTCGCAACTCTCTCGTGTCCAATTCCCTCAACCTTCGCGTCAAGTAATAGGTAATTCCAATGTTGTCGGCATAGATCCTGAGATACTGCAGCGCAACGTGTACCGAAAAGAAAGACGGAGACAGAAAAAGACGTAAAAGCAGTGCATGCGACATATCAGCTTGTATGGGGGTATAGCATTCAGATGGTAGTTGAATTGAAAGAGCAAGCCCGACGATGAGCTCGCACGCGGATGCGACTCTGCTGAGATGGGGCAGACGCCCGAACTAGAAATAGCGCAGAGACACGTCGCTGCACGTCCGTAGACGCCAAACTCTGGTCTCTCCTTGCAGCCATGTTGCTGCTACCTCTCCTCGCTCTTTTATCTCTGCCTTTCTGCATAGCCTTTGTACCGGACGATACTCGCGACAAGCTTGCAAAACTCGCACAATCTAACAATGGAGTTATCAGACTTGATGAACCGACCTTCGACTTGCTGACCTCGCCCAAGCGTACATGGTCCGCCACCATCGCATTCACTGCACTTGATCCACGACGCAAATGTGGTCCTTGCAAGTAATGAGCCCTTATGTTAGTTATATACTCGCGTCTGACCGGAGTGCTTAGGGAGTTCCAGCCATCGTTCAACACTGTTGCGAAGGCGTGGACCAAGGTGTCACCCGTTGACCGCGACCAGCATTTCTTCGCTACTGTGGACTTTGACGATGCCATGCTTGTATTCCAGAAGGCGAGATACCTTATTTTTGTGGCAGGCTTTTTTTGACACCATACTTGAGTAGCTCAATCTCCAGTCTGCGCCGGTCGTATATGTCTATCCCGCAACGGAAGGTCCCCGGTCCCCTGCCAGCGGTCGCTCCGACCCCATGACATATGACTTTTCGAAGTGAGTCGCGTCACATGGTCATCTATGTTCGTAATGTGTCCTGACTCACCATTCGTAGTGGCTACGACGCACAACCCCTCGCAGAGCAACTCTCGCGCCACACTCCTGTTCCCATCCCTTACAGCCCACCCGTAGACTGGACTAAGTGGGGCTTCTTCTTAGCCTGTGCGCTGCTCTTTGTGACCGCTCTTCGCTTCATCTCGCCGATTCTGCAATCGCGTGTGACATGGGCCATAATTACCATCTTAACGACACTCATCATGATATCTGGATATATGTTTGTGCGCATTCGTGGCATGCCGTATTCTGGTAGTGGCGGCCAATGGATTGCGGCAGGATACCAAAACCAGTTTGGACAGGAGACCCAAGTCGTTGCCATGATCTGTATGCTCTCCATCTTCTCGGGATGTACAGTCTGACCCTGACACAAATCCGCAGACGGACTCCTTGGTGCTTCCTTTTTGATGCTCACGATGGTGGCACCCTACCAAACGTCCCCAAAACGTCAGCAGGCGCAAATATGGCTGTGGACTATCGTTATATTTATCATGTTCTCGGTTTTGATTTCTCTATTCCGTGTGAAGAATGCAGGTGAGCATTCCATCATCCCGACGTCTGATGTTTTGACAACCTTTTCTCAGGGTATCCTTTCAAGTTATTACTCTGATGGCTGGATATCATGTCTCCTGTATCACACAGTCGAGCGTATTTTCAATATCACGAATTTGGACACAAAAAGTCATCCTATTGATTGCCAAACAACTTAAGTCGTCGGGCATGGCGACGTGACTTGACGCAATCAGTATTATAGAAGAGTTTTCATGATGAAATTTTTGTGGTGCGTGAGGCAAGTTTCGGTCCATGGCTAGCGTTCTCATGCTCTCTGTACATTCATGCATCGTAGTCTGAAGGTGGGCCCATTATCAAATGAATAACAGGCGCTTATTTAGCCTACTCATAAAGGCAATATTAAATCTTTAGATCCTAACAAGTGCAAACAAAGCACGGCTGCTGGGCAGTGTCGGATAGAGCGTGCAACTTGAGGTTCGAACACACTGGATGGGAGTGCGTCCTGAACAACTTCTGCCACAACGTCGTGAACATCTCGACGCGATCACGTGTCATCAGACCGGCTTTCGGGTATAATTGCACACGATACTACGTGATTTACCCGTGAGTTCCTCTGTGCATAGGTGAAATTATGATCGTGTGTTCTGAAAGATTGATCTCGTATGTTTCTTTTTGCGTTAGCAGATCTAATGCAGGCGAGTTAAGAAGCCTGCGTATAGGCGGCTCGATTTCTCCTTACAGAGGTTTGAAAAAGCCTTGTTGCCGTCTGAACCCCCCCGGAGGAGCAATAATCGACTATTGAAGGACTTGCATTCCGGCGTGAATAATAGCTGAGTTGTTCATTGTGTCATTCACCCACGTCTTCTTAGAAGGCGTTCAGTCAGGGTCGGGCTTCAGTCTACTCGCGCTCGCCGAGGCTCTCCGTGCATTGATGTGGCTGACACAGGGAAGCCAATTCGCCCTTGATGGCTTGCGCCACTAGTTCAAGTCAGGTCGAACTTTACCAGAGAACGCCGCCGAGAATGGGGGCACACACACAAAACAATCCCCATCGCCCAACATAGCTGCTGTGTAGGGGCGGACTGTACAGATCTCCCATACGAAAGGTTTTACAGCCTACATCAGCCTCTTGCGGCTCCATCGTAAGTTACGAAGATTTTTCAGACGCATCTGACGCTTACGGTAACTTCAATGAAGACCAACATTGAATACTCGTTGTTTGAAGGTGAGTATCACCGACACTGCCATCCCATCATCATGATGGTTGTGCAATTCAACCGCGTCGCAGACTGCTGCGGTCGCTCAAATTTGCAGAGCACCCCCCTACTTGACCGCTCACCGCCATCCTCCGCCATCTTGTCCTCATTCTGGTCAAATTCTGGCTCTGGCGCCCGACCGACCGGTCCTTGATTGGATCACCGCCGATCGTTTCCTTGATGCTCGCAACACTCAAGCAATCAGTCCGTGGCAGCCAGGATTAATTTGGGGGATCGTCTGAAGCGCTTCTATACTATCTTTGTTTAGGCTTCAGTCAGGCTAAAACATCAAACATCTTATCACGACGGACCTCTCGGTCCCCATCATCTTCAAGCGGCGGACTTCATCATATAAAATTAAGTGTGCGATCCTTTCCTTCCAGTCGTGTCAGTTCCCTCGACATGTCTCAAGCCCTCTCCCCAGCTGATGATGCATTGATCGTAGAATTCAAAGCAAGGTAAACGGCCGTTTATGATGTACACATGCGCATATACTCATATGTGCCTTGTGACAGCCTGTCCTACTCCTATGTCTTGTTTGGCTGTACAGGTCAGTTGGACCGCTGCATTAGTTGATTTGCTTGTTGCATGCTCAACACTCGCTGATGCAGCGATAGCCGCTTACGAGTATGTGATGACGATCCCACAAGAGGTCGCTCTGGGGTGGAAAAAGAGCTGGACTGGCTCAAGCCTCCTGTTCATGGTCAATCGGTATTCAATGATTGCAAATGTCATCTTTATAGCTTCACCGATGAACAGCACAGTACGTCGAATATCTGCTTGGCTTCAATCAAGCTTAACACATGTGTCTAGACGTATGTCCATTGACCTGGGTCTGATTTCTGGTGTATTCTGATCCATCTCTCAGTTGTCATACAACTGCTTATCTTGGGGACATATTGCAGAGAATTCCGGAAATCGTCAGCCTTGGTACGTCCAATCTGTCTGCGACTCTGTACCTTCTGACCAGTTCACTAAACCAGCTTTTTCGACCCTACGCGTTTTTGCGCTCTGCAAACGCACTATACTTGTCCCGTTCATCGTTTTAATTTTAGGTCTTGTCCCTTTCATACTCAATGTGGTACGTCCCGCTTCTCACATGATGCCGCATGTACTTATATCATGTCAGTTTGTATTAAGTCACGAATCCCCGTATTACTTCCGAGATCCGATTCTCGGTTCCATATGTTCGAACACTAATACGTTGACTACTTCTGCCATGTTCTAGTGAGTCGGTCCTGGTTTTGTTCATGCATTCGACTAACTTCAGGCTCAGTTGTAGGTACTTTCTGTTGTGATCACTCGGTCTGTGTCCTCAATCGAGTTGCAGTGGTTCTTGCAGTTGAACTCTGCGTAATCGTCTCTGACTCCATCGTGGTCATAGCGACCTGGGTGAATACACTTTTTTTTTTTTTTTTTTTTTTTTTTTTTTTTTTTTTTTTTTTTTTTTTTTTTTTTTTTTTTTTTTTTTTTTTTTTTTTTTTTTTTTTTTTTTTTTTTTTTTTTTTTTTTTTTTTTTTTTTTTTTTTTTTTTTTTTTTTTTTTTTTTTTTTTTTTTTTTTTTTTTTTTTTTTTTTTTTTTTTTTTTTTTTTTTTTTTTTTTTTTTTTTTTTTTTTTTTTTTTTTTTTTTTTTTTTTTTTTTTTTTTTTTTTTTTTTTTTTTTTTTTTTTTTTTTTTTTTTTTTTTTTTTTTTTTTTTTTTTTTTTTTTTTTTTTTTTTTTTTTTTTTTTTTTTTTTTTTTTTTTTTTTTTTTTTTTTTTTTTTTTTTTTTTTTTTTTTTTTTTTTTTTTTTTTTTTTTTTTTTTTTTTTTTTTTTTTTTTTTTTTTTTTTTTTTTTTTTTTTTTTTTTTTTTTTTTTTTTTTTTTTTTTTTTTTTTTTTTTTTTTTTTTTTTTTTTTTTTTTTTTTTTTTTTTTTTTTTTTTTTTTTTTTTTTTTTTTTTTTTTTTTTTTTTTTTTTTTTTTTTTTTTTTTTTTTTTTTTTTTTTTTTTTTTTTTTTTTTTTTTTTTTTTTTTTTTTTTTTTTTTTTTTTTTTTTTTTTTTTTTTTTTTTTTTTTTTTTTTTTTTTTTTTTTTTTTTTTTTTTTTTTTTTTTTTTTTTTTTTTTTTTTTTTTTTTTTTTTTTTTTTTTTTTTTGACTTCCTGGTTTTATGTCCTGAAGGGCTATGCCCTATGACGGACAAACTACGCCTACGGTACATGCTACGTTTTACTGATTGTGTAACTATACGATAACTCGAATGCATGGCTTGCGCCAAGAACCGATGTGAGAGTTTGCGGAAGTGAGAGAATTAAGTGAAGCTAGATTACCATCATCCGTTGTACGTGTTGGCGTACTGGCTTTGTGCTCTTGCGATGATGGGAATCCGCCGGGCGGTCCCCCGCCCGTCGTCAAAACTCCCCCTGTTTCGGAACCCAGTATATACTCGCGAATCTACAAAGAAAGATTAGAGGGTGATAGGAAGGTCGATGAACAGGAATTGGAATGAGTGGATCCTGCTATCTTCTTGCCCCTGTTGCACGGCGTCCTTGACGCTGAGCTCCTACTTGGCGGGTGCCCGCCTGACGACGGTTATTCGCCTGCCGGTGCGCCCGCACGGTACCTTCCTTGGGTGTCTTCTTCGCCTTTGCTTTCCTTTTCTCCTTGTCTGCCTTCGTCTCCAACTCCATCCACGTGTTGCCAAAGTGGTCTTCGAACCTCTTTGTCCGGTGTATGAAGCGAAATAGCGGCCTGACGAGGTCAGGATTGGAAAGGAGTTGTGTCGCGCATCTCGCCGCTCTACCTACTTCGTAGAAGAGGGCACGTCTCGCTCTTTCGTGTGCTGGGCAGTCGAGAAGAAAGTGGGTGACCGTCTCGCGCGGGGCGTCACATAAGGGGCATGTCGGCGATTCGGCTTTCCCTATGCATTCAAGGTGTTTCCGTAGAGGAGCATGTCCCGTACGGAGTTGGAAGAGGAGGGCTGCGTGTCGCCTCGGGAGCCCCGCGATAAGGGTGGCGTAACTCTTGGCTGTTAGTGCCGGGTCGATACGCTTGGTTTTCTCGAACCTGACAGACTTTTGCCATGCCGCCACAGCCGCCTTGGTAAGGGCTTCCTTCTTTAGCTGTCGAAGCTTGGCCTTACTCTGTGGGAGCACGCGCAGAAATTTGGGTAGCTTTAGATTAATTGCGTGCGTACCTTTCGCTGCCTGTTTGGCTCTCACGTCCGCTTCCTCGTTGCCATCTATTTCTAGATGTCCCGGAATCCAACGTATGGTGAGGTTCGCCCTTGGCTGCTTATTCAGTAGCTTGATCCATAATGCATGGAAAAAATCGAGAAGGTAATGTCCCGGTTTTGACGCAGTGAGGTCGACCGCTTTGATCGCGGCCTGATTGTCCGCAGCTATTGTTATCCGGCGCAGTGTCTGTTTTTGCTGACGCAGTAAAACAATCGCAAGAATAAGACCAACCAACTCAGCTTCGTAAACCGTGTGTTCTTCCGACTTTCCCAGATGACATTGTAGGTATTTCTTCTTCGATCTGCGCCTGCCTGGTAGTCTTGGATATACTAGTATCGCTGCTGCCCCTACGCCTCCCTCGATATCTGACCCGTCCGTGTAGATGCGGATCGCATTGCTGGACTGCCATTCCTCTTCATCCTCTTTGGCATCGTCCACGTTACGTTCGATGACGGTCTGTATGCGACGGGTGTCCCAAGTGTGAGGAAAGCGTGCTGGGGTAATGGTCTCTACTTGGCTTGGACGAATGCCATACAGGTGAAATAACTCGTGAAGATTGGAGCGATGTCTCTTGACATAACGGTTGGATGCTTTCTGGATGTAAGGATGGAGCGGGTGGGACTTGGGAAAGGTAGCCATCCGGGCGGTAGCCATGAAGCAATGTTTGTCCACGATGTTGGTAAACGGGAGCGTGTCGGTGTGGGCTTCCATGACATCGGTAGCGGTGGTGCACATACCGCCGGTCATCATGAGTAGAGCCTGTCTGTGGACCTTGGATAGGCGGCGAATAGCGGCAACTGATCCACGTTGTTTCCTAGCACCTTCGGGGCGGTGTGGTGGTGTGAGAAAGACGTCCGCTGCGTATAGCATGCGGGGGATGGCAACTGCCTGGTATAACCGCTTGGAGATTCGAAGGGGAATACCGGTCTTGACCCGCGCCAGACGACGAAAAACTGCCAGCCACTTGAGGCCTTTGTCCAGTGCTTGCTCGATTTGTTCCCTCCACAGTAGCTTGTGGTCGACCTTGACTCCTAAGAACTTATACGCCTTGATCGCGTCGATGGTGTATGCTTGCTCGTGGTCCTGCAAGGAGAGGGTGGGTCCAAGATCGTTCCTTGGCAATCTGCGCGAGCAGTTGAGGACCCCAAACTTGCCTACTGAGAATGTGGACGTATGCTCCGTGGCCCAGTCAAACGCTCCACCAGCCCGCATCATTATTCTCCGTAGTTTGCGGTGTGTATCCGCGAAATCCAAGCCTATAGCGATGATTGCGACGTCGTCAATGTTGCCTGTGGTGTAAGTGCCGCGTTTATCGTCTGCAAGTTCCAGCAAGGGCGTGTTGTAGAATTGGTATAGGATTCCGGATAGTGGGCAGCCCTGCTCGAGGCCGGCTAGGAGGTCGAAGAGGGGTGAGGAGTAGTCGTCAAATTGGAGGGTGGTCTTCCTTCCAGCCATCTTGGCCTTCAACCAATCAACGAGGGTCTTCGGTACCCCTCTGAGGCGCAAGTTGTGGTAGAGCCTGTTGAGATTGACACTAGGGAAGGCAGCCTTTACGTCGAGGAAGAGAACGGTGGCTACTTGCCTTTTCCGCCAAGCGTTCTTGATAGTGCTGGTAAGAAAGTGCAGCGAGTCCGTGGTCGTGCGCCCCGGACGTCCTAGGAAGTGCCGGTTGGAGAGAAGACCATGTCGCTCTGCTTCGATGACCATGACTTCCTTGACGCTAGATGAGAGTAATTTGGCCAAGTTTGCGATGAGTGTAATCGGCCTCCATGCTCCTGGGTCCGAGTAGTCTCCTTTGCCCGGTTTCTGCGTGACACATGTCTTCGAGATTTTCCAGAATAATGGCCAATACCTGAGTATTATGGAAGCTTGCAATAAACGAAAGACTATTGGAAGTAACTCAGCTTTTCCCCAGATGTAGGCTTCGTTTGGTATTTCGTCTACTCCTGGAGCCTTGTACCTCTTCAGCTTCGCGAATGCGCTTTCGAGAATTCTTGGCGGAATGGCGGTGAATTCAAATGCTTCTGGAGGATAAGGGAAGTCAGGCGGTATCTCTGCGGGGTCGTCTGGGCTGGGGAAAAAAGTGTCGTGAAAAACCTTAGCTTTAGATTGATTATCGTAAAACTGCTTTTCTCGCCCCCGCTCCTTGACCGTCAATGTTGGGACACGCGATCTGCCGCCGTCAGAAGGACCCCCGTTCATGAACTTGTGAAAGTTCCATATGTTTTCTTCGTTCACGTCCTCCAGAAAGGCGTCCCAATGTTCCTTCTTGGCCTTCCGGATATCATCCCGATATCGATTGCGCCTTGTCTTGTACTCCTGGTGAATGGGGTGATCCGGGATGAGCTTCAAACCGTGTGCTTTGCGTCCTAGGGTTTGCACCTCCCTCCGCCCTGTTGCCAGATCTTCGTTCCACCACCTCTTCGATGAAGGTACCGGGTTGGATTTGGGAACAACCTTCTCGCGCACGCCCTCTAAAATCTTGATGAGGTCGTTGAGTTCCTTGTCGAATTCCTCCGTTGTCGTAATGGGATCCTCAGAGAAGTTGCGTTGCTCCAGTTGTTCTCGTAGTTCGTCTCGAAAGTCCCCCGCTTTGACGGCCCGCCAATTCCATCGTGGGATGGGGTCTACCGCGGCAAATGATAGGTCGATTTCTGTGAGGATGGGGAAGTGGTCGGTACGCGTGGGGCACATCCAGGGCTTGACAACGCTTTTCACGAGACGCTCCGCGATACCTTCTGACGCAAAAACATTGTCCGGTCTCGTAAGGTTGCCCGTTGCAAGCGCTTTGAGGGTAGGTATGCCGGCAGGAAGGAGCTGAAAAAGATCAAACTCTGAGACGGCGTTGATAAGTGGCCGGGCTGCGTCCAAATAGCTGTTTGTGAGTAGATGGGAATTTGTCGGGAGTTCCCATAGCGTGTGGTGGCGATTGAAGTCGCCGGCCCAGATGATGTGGTGTGGGAGTCTCGTGCGGTTCGGGCCTAACCGTTCATGCCTAAGAGTCTCTTCAGCCTGAATCGCACGGGTACGCCTGGAGATAGCATGAGTGGTCCGATCGTTCGCTTGGTCCAGGTACACGTTGAAGATGTAAAGCGGACCGCGTTCTGATTGCAAGCGGATTGCTGTAACGTCTTGTGAATCCATGCGGACAGCCTCCCATGCGTTGGTAGAAATGCGCGTGTTCACCAAGATGATCGATCTGGTTGCCTTGGGGTCATCATGATGTCCGGTGGGGTATATGACACGCCATTGCGGTAGGGACCTTGTTAGTTTCAGATGGTCGATGTACGGTTCCTGGAGCAACGCAATGTCGTATTTGTCAGGCTCGAGGAGATGGAGGAAGTGAAGTTGCGCCGATAGGGATTTGTTGAGATTCTGTTGATATATCCGTAACCGGTGAATGGATCGTTCGGTCGTGCCGTTCATCGTGACGATGAGTTTTTGGCTGACAGATGAAGGCGGGGACGAGCAGGGAGGGAGTTGTTGGGAGACGCGGCACTGAGTTGCGCTGCCGTGCTTGAGTTCGATGTCTGCCTGGATGTGGTGACATGACTTTCGAGCGTGGATTGTCGAAGCGTGCCTGGCTTGTGTACCCTGGTCGATGTGATTGGAGCCCTGCGCGGGGTGGGGATGTTCTCGCTGCGGTCTCTCTCCCCTAGTCCCTCATCCTGAACGACCGGCAGGGGTGACGCTAGACGATTGGCATTGGGACTGCCTGGAGGCGAAGAAGGGGGGAAGTAGAGGGGGGTGTCGCTGCGCGGTGGCTGAATTGGGGTGTTCCGCGGGGTGAAGTTGAATGATGCTGCCCGGGACCTAGTCTGCTGCGACGGACCTGTCTTGGTTGTGGAGTTGCGACGCGAGCGTTGAGTTTGCTGCCACGGGCGTTCCTGTTCTACTTCTTCTGCCCAGTTTCTGGAAGGTCCTCCTGTACGTGCTGGTTGCTGGTCTTGATGACGTTGAACGTTGATCTGATTCTGCTGTGGACGCTGTGAGTAAGATGGGTGAGTATCATGTGCCTGAAAGTGAGTGTCGGGATCGTGAATTTGCTCCCAAGTGGATGAATCGTTCATGATAGGATAAAGTACGTAGCGGAATTCTGGTTGTCTGTCCAACATTCTTGATCGAGTTTTCAGCATTGCTGGGCACGATCTGCTCCATGTGCCGTGTCCACTCTTTTTACAGTTAGAGCAGAAAAAGTTGGAGACTTCTGTGACTTGACATTCTTGGGTACGATGCGACTTGGCCCCGCACGTGCCGCAGGTGTTCTGTTTCGCCTTACAGTCCGCGGCGAAGTGCCCCGGGTTGAGTTCCTGGCACTTGAAGCATCTCTTGGGGTCCGGGATCCACTTGTGCGTCTTGAGTCTTCTGCCTCCTATGACGGTACCACGCCTAAGCAACGCGTTTGCTGACTTGTCTGACGCGAGGTTGATACGGAGGTGGGCTACCGACTGATTAGATTTCCTCTGCTCTATCGCCTTCATCCATGTTGCACCCTGGATGTCGGAGGGATTGATGTCGTTATCGATAGCTAGCCGATGAATGAGGGAAGGGTTTGTGGGATCGAAAGAAACTGGAACATGATACGCGATGATTGGATAGGAGCGTGCAATGAGCCTGATCGAGGAATCGCCACCGTATTTCTCCAGGAACGCTGCCTCGACGTCTGGTTTCCTCATCCATTCCGCCATCTCCCTGGATGAGAGTTCATAGGCAAGGGTACCACTACGTAGAATGCTGACGGCGACG
This sequence comes from Phlebia tremellosa, assembly GCA_011032875.1. Taxonomy (NCBI): domain Eukaryota; kingdom Fungi; phylum Basidiomycota; class Agaricomycetes; order Polyporales; family Meruliaceae; genus Phlebia; species Phlebia tremellosa. Next base: position 101,856 of record JAAIFI010000017.1, on the reverse strand, counting down.
AATGGGGATTCCTTTGAGGTGTCGTGCGGAGCGTCTTCCTTGCTCATGCCCATGAGATTGAAGGCAACCGATGCCTTCTGCAGGAGAACTGGCTCCGAGTACGGCTTGCCAGTGGTTGAGTCTGTGGAGTTGAAGCCTTCGACGAGTATCTGACGGGAGCGCAGGTCGTTGTGGTATGCAGCTGCGGGAGGGGGAATGTGTGGAATGGGTGGAAGGCTGGAGGCTGTGATGGCTGCATATGTCCTCGTGTTTGCCTCGCGCGTGTCAGATGTAGTGTACTCGTCCAATCGGGCTGAGATCTTCGCGATCTCTTCGTATATCTTCTCAGTTACCTCGTTCTGTTGTTCCTGAAGGGCCGCCATAACCTCCCTATCTGCTTCTTGTCTGGAATCCATGTCCTGCAGGATGGCGGGATGGACAATTTCTAAAACTGTGTCTGCAATATATGTCGCTGAATAAGTAAAATCAAGATGTTCGGAGTACGTAGCTAGTGCCAAAAGCATATCGTATGATATGGTGCCTCGCGGTTGCGTCTTGTACTGGACGGCTAAGTATCGGAGCGCGCCTACTAGGACCGTGATATTGGGAGGCTCGTCCTCAACGGATACGAGTGCCGCCTTCCTCATAATTTCTAAAGCTCTGTCTATTGAAATATGGTCAGTGTTCAACGGTTCATTGTGCGTGGATAGTCTACTCGAAGTCCTTTTCGTGTTCGATATTTGTTCGCTATTAGCGCCCGTGACTGGGTTCGAGTTCTTCCCCCCCTTCGTCATCTTGCGACGATGGGGTCAAGCTCTAGTCTTTGCTCACTGACTGGTATTTGCAGATTGGGCTGGATAGTACTGTATTGTATTCTATGTTTGTACCGCACACACTATGGCCGACCCTACTGGCCCAGAGCGTGGGAAAATTTCCAGGGATGGAAGTTAGAAGCAAGAAGGGTCCCCGAACTTATGATCGGTGAATACACTAAGTCATACGAGGGAGGCTGCAAGACTGGGAATCAGACTTAATCTTAGCAGCACCTTTTTGAGGGATGGTAAGCGATGCCTTTATCTGTATCCCATGTTGAATACAGGCCTGATCGTTTCATCGCGTAGGGAGTATCTGCTTCTTGTACGGCTGCAAACAGCACAGCCAATAAGCGCGACTAAATCTCATTACCGCAGGGTCCTTCTTGTGATGCACATTGCTGAAATTCTGACAAATACAGTAGTAAGTCACCCCGATGACATACATCCATAAATGATCTTATGGTCCCATCTCTGTAGCCTCGACTGCAGACTATACAGCCAGTTGGTGCCGTGGTCTTTGTGTAAGTCCTGTTTAGTCACTTCAACTTCAAAAAAAAAAAAAAAAAAAAAAAAAAAAAAAAAAAAAAAAAAAAAAAAAAAAAAAAAAAAAAAAAAAAAAAAAAAAAAAAAAAAAAAAAAAAATGTGTGCAGGCTCCAGCCGATCATGATATCCCGTTTCCTCATAAATTTGCGCAAGGCCGCTGAGCCTCAGGCAAACGAGACCGCAATGGAGCATTTCTCCAGATTTTCTGTTCCTGGATTCCACATCCCTACTATTGATAGTGTTGTAGGAGACATGGGCGAGCCTTTAGACTTGGACCTCGGAGACGAAGTTGATATGTCCGCAGTCGATGAACAGATTTCGCTGCAAGGCACGGGCAAGGATGTCGCGGGCGTCAGCGTTGTGTAACAGTACTGTATTTCAGAGTTCTATATGTATAGAGTCAGATATATTGTTCCGAAGCTATGTTTGACTCTAACAACTACAATATGTAGGTGGAAATTCGGTCATGTGGGTTCCCCTACCTGTTACAACTGAAGTATTATGTATACGTCTGTTCTTGTCTGCGCCTGTCGACCAAGTGATAAGAGAACATGACAAAAAAATGTCGGGAATAAGGGCAACTATGGTGGCTTACATCCTGGCCATGTCACGGCGATACGAACTTTCGCACCTGACCCAAATCACTATTTCTGGACACAGCACCGATCACGATCGTACGACCGTTCCTGATCCACCTCCCAATATGGTATGATCGACCTTTCAAACCTAACAATGCCAAACAGATTCAGGCATCGCATGTAGACAGATGTAGACATTCGTGGACCGTCACAAGCTCATCGCTGCCCGGGAACCGTAGCCACGAAACAGCTCTCGTCTGAATAATGTGCTGCATTATAGACTTGTCTATATTTGGTGGGACTCACTGGTAGATGCAGCCGTCCTCGCTTTTCCACTATAGCTGGTCATGATGCACCCCAAGCAGAGCCTTGCTTGACTCCAAGACAATTCGAACTTCACGTGAAGTTGATCAAAAAGTGACGAAACCTGCACGACAAGCTTGTCAGGATTCCAAAATATGAATTATGAGCTGATTGGTAACTACGATCTGAGAGGATGAACAGCGTGAATAACTAGGACGTGATGATAACTTCTAACTACTTTCTTGCTGAAACACATCCACGTATCGACTGCGAGCATTTCGCTTCGCATGTGGCCTTGAACGCGCCCCGGCACTTGGTGGACCATCCAATCCAGGCGGATCCATGGAAGTAGACGCTGCCCGTGGTGGGCCAGAAGGCGGCGGAGTGGCGGAGTATGGAGTAGCGGAAAATGGAGTGGTGGGGGCCGAAGCAGTTTCACTTGGGACCAGATTCGAACGGACACGCATGGGAGGTTTTCTTGGTGGACCATCCGTCAAGTCAATTGCGGTCGCAGGACGACCTGGCGGAACTCTTGGTGCCGACGCCGCAGGAGATACCGTTTGAGCCCTAGGTGGTGGCGCTGTTGCTGGTGGTTTGGTCGCCTCTGGTGGCGTCTGGAGGTGTGTGAGTTCTCTGGAGCGTATTTCTATATTGAATTAAAATCACGTACGTTCTTGTTAACCCAACGCTTTAGTTCCTTATCATAGTAGAATGCGCTCTGCTCTCCTAGATTCGCCTTAACGGGACCGGGAGATGTTGAATCTCCTCGTTTCCACAGACGGCTTAGCCACCCTCCAGAGGATGCTGCTAGACGAGACAGTTCAGTACGGATATCTAACAAGATGCTGCGTGAAGAAACGCATTCACCAGGCTTACCGGATTCCTTGCTGGGTTCAGGCGTAGAATCCTCAACTACTGCCTTCGGCGACTCCTTTTTTGGTTCCTCGTCGATTGTCTTCCTACGATTACCGCTGTTCCCAAGACCGAGTTCGTCATCTTCATCATCGTCATACTGATACGAAGCCGGTTTGCCCGATGAACTCGAAGATTGTGATATCGACGTAGGGGCTGAGAAACTTGGGGCATCCATCAAAGAGATAAAACCATCCGTAGATGGCGCCAACGACTCGGAATGATCGAAGGACGACGCCGTAGGTGTAGGTGCACCAGAACCTGAGTCAGGTGCTCCCCACCAGCTCCCCATCTGTGGACCAGCCGGAGTCTCTGACACGGTCTCTTCCTCTTCAACGCGGAGCTCGGCCAAACTACTCGTCCGCTCTGCCTTGGGCGTCGTTTCAGGAATAGGTGCGTACCCATTGGCTATCTGAGAATGTCCCCATGGAGCGTCGGCAAAGTCAGCTGCAGTCGCACTAGCAGATGAAACTCGGGGCACAGGGGAAGGTTTTCTCCGAAGATAGTCAACAGCTGACGACGCACGAGCGATCTGGTTGTAATTACCAGACCCTGACCGGAGAGCCATCGCAGATCCGGTTCGCGCTGGCAATGAGGCGGAGTGCATTTCGGTCAGGTTTGTAGTCGACATTTGTGGCGAAGGCATCGTCGAGCTGGTCGTGGAAGAGATCGTACTGTAGTGTGCAAATGGTCCACTGAAAGTGTGCTCATGTCCACGCGTTTCTTCAGGTTTTGGCTGTTCATTGTCACCAGCAATAAAGCTAGTAAAGCGACCCTCAAGCCAATTACCAATTTTATCCAGACTTGGTCTTGCCATCTTGGATGCAATCCAAGATCCGGACTTGTCCACCAGCGGAGCAGCGACGAGCCTATCTGCTAACCCCCTGAGTTGCTCGATGAAGGTCGCGTTGAGATATGGAGAATGGCGAGTTAAGGAGTTTGAGATAGCCTCACAATATCTGTAAGGCAAATGAGTTCGTTACTCGGACACTTGTCTAGAACTCTCTCACCTGTTCGCTATTTGTACGTGACCCATCTCTGCTAATGCTGCCGCGCGGATTAACCTGTAAGGTTGTAAATGAGGAACACCAGGGAACGCCTCTTGTCCTTTTGTCGGGGGAGTTAAAGACAGGGCGAACTCGACAATCTCGGAGAAGATAATCGGGTCGGGGTCCTTCCAAAAGTTCGGTTTGACGTGCGGGCTTGGTGCACCGTACAGCACGACTCTTACTGTTGGTGCCCCCATACCGCCAACGGGGGAAGTTTGAGGTGAGAGTAAGTAGCTGCGAACATGGGGTCATCACTAATCACTAGCCACATAGTTGGAAACATACCAGGAATGAGCAGCCTCGAACCAGCCATTGGCCGCAAGTTGATCTCCTAGAGCTGTAAGCGCTGATGAAGTTTCGGTCGACATTGGACTGTTAATCATCATCGCCACCGTTTCTGCCCATTGGGAAAGGGTCTCGGTAGGGACGGGTGAAGTCTGGAACGCCGGAGGGAAATTTGGAGTCATGGGCGTAATTGTGCTGTTTGCTGTCGCTGGTACTGGTACTGGGTGTACAGCGAGACTCGTGAGCGACTTGGGAGGCAAAAGCTCCTGGACTACAGCCGCACATCATGATCAGTCATTGAATGTTCTAAATCGACGGGATAGCATACCTGCAGCTGATCCATGTCCAGCGAAGAGCGAATAAGCTACTCTCAGAGACTCCTTCCCAGTGACTACTGGCTTCGTCTCCAAGGTCTTACCAAAAGTCTTCGCATCGGCAGGCGCCTTGCTAGCGAGTTCCGAGCGCACAAACTCGTTGACAACATCTTTCCACGACTCTTTGTCAATGCTACTCGCAATGACCATCGCATGGGCCCAAAGTTTTTCGTCCGCAGCATACTGAAAAGCGGCTTGACGATCACCACGCAGAAGGAATTGCTGAATTTTCTCAAGATGGGACGCTCGCAAAGTATGAACGGCTACAACGGCGTCATTCGCGTCAGAAAGATGCAAAGCGTCGCCAGGAGTGGTGAAACCAAGAGCCGGCGTCCTCAAGATTTCCCCTGACTGATCACTGGACATGTCAAGATCAGGTAGTAGAGCAGCGCGGACGGCAGTATCGATCTGAGAACTGTAGACATGGTGAGTCGGACGGTTGACATTCTAAAAATGCACACAAACCTGCCAGAAAGCCGACCATCGTTATCTACCAAGACCTTCAGAAGGTTTATAAGGGCACGTTTGGCTTCAGCACGGTGACCTTCCATACTGCCCGGATGGAGGTATCCAAGGCCCCGCGAGATCTCTTCAGCACGGTCCTCGAGATATTTGATTACACGCGCTTTTTTCGTCTTCGTCTGTGTTGCAGCGCCAGTGCGAACAAGAGTCGTGGTAGGCGTTCCAGGGTCACTGAACAATGGTCCAGGGTATGACGCCGCCGACGTATCTAGCGCGGACTGTGGAATAACTTTGCACAACGGACGAATCTGAATATCTGTTGTGGTCCGCGAAGACATCGCCACGTCGAAACCGGTACTCAGACCAGGTGCGTTGTGGAAGCAGCTGACCAGTTTTCCGCCAAACCCAAAGCTAATCACTGGTACTCGCGCTGAAGTACGGCCGAGCGGATCGTTCGTGCCCAACAAAGACGGAGATGGTGCGTAAGGAGTCACAGTCGGGGCTAGCGTCAGTACCTGCGACTGAGATAATGCGGCGGCCGGTACGACAGGTGCGTTGTGGTCCATATACGGCTGTATCGCGGAGAAACTGCCGTAGGCGGGTGCTTCGAGGGTCTGCTGGCGAGGTTGACGAGGCGCATACGGGTCATCGATCACTGGAGAGTACGCGGAGCCACTGGATGTGGACCTGTCACGCACAGTGGATGATCCCGCGACGTGATTGACGGGCACATAAGGATCCTGGGCAGCGCTGCTGCGTCTCGACTCAGAATGGACTGAGTGGGCCGAGTTGACCGAATGTGCTGACTGCGCGGAATGAACAGAATGCACTGAGTTCACAGAACGTACAGAGAAAGACGACGGAGAAGCTGTTCTCTGTCCAGTTATTGTTTGACTCAGTACTGCCGGCGGAGGTTCGTACGGCCTAGCGGCAGGACTACGATGGATGTTGACCGGGGACTGTTGGATGCTGCGTGCAGGCGGTGGTGGTGGAGCTACACTATTTGCACTCTGATCCAAGCTTCGCCTTTGCGAACTCGTCCATGACTTCACTGAGGACGAACCGGGTGATTTGGCCCTGTCAGGCGATAAGGCACGAGCCCGAGGTGGCGAATCCTGCGCTGGAGCTCCGTTAGGCTTATACGGATCATGAGCGACAGAGGCTGATGATAGCCCGTTGGAGGAGGTCGGAGAAGAGATCCTTTGAGATGGCTGTGCTTTGGGGGAAGTCAGTAGGCTCTTATCTCGACCATTTTCAGCCCAAGCATGCTCCTCATAGTCTCCCTCAGGGTCAGTAGGGTTCCATGTGCCTTCTATATCCTCTACGTCTGCTTCCTCCTTCGTGTCTGGTAAGGGACCTGACGATGCATGCAACTCGGCATTTAATGCTGAGCTAGCCACTGGGGGCTGGTGCCACGCTGCGTCGCCGACGGACTGATGCTCAGACACGTAAGGGTCCTTCGTATGAGAAGGTTCTGCACCATACACCCGCTGAATGTCTGTCGCTTCATCCTCCGCTAATGACGGGGTGGGTAAACCATCGTATCGGCCTGCGGTTGCATCACCGTGATCTGTCCATTGGCGAGTCGGTCCATAAGACCGCACTTGTGCATGCGAACCTCTGTGCCCTCCTACGTAATTGGGCTGGCCAAGAGGACTGACGGTGGAAGCCCGCATGGGAGGTGAAGCAAACGAGTCATGGAGATGCGATGAAGGCTGCGGTCGTGGAGGTGAAGCGTACGGGTCAACCGGCGGAGCGACGTGCTGATGATACGGGTCAGCCAGCTGGGCGACATGTTGTTGATACGGGTCACTCGGCGGAGCGGCGTGCTGTTGATATGGAGCCGGCGGCGGGGGCGTCACGAAGTGTCGTAGCGCAGAACCACCTCTGGGGGGCGGAGGCGGGAGCGAGGACGTGTTTGCACGCGAAGGCGGTGGCGGCAACGAAGCCGTACTAGCACGCGGAGGCGGCGGCGGTGGGGGCGTAGCCCGGTGATTCACACCCTGAGAGTAGCCAGGAATGCCCGCCGACGCGTAAGCAGGCTGAAGGGAGGGATGTGAGGCCTGCCGAGCAGACGCGCGCCTGGGGGCTGGCTTCGGTGGGGGTAGGGGAGGGTCGTACGCATTTAATGTCTTGGGGCGGTAGGCAGCTGCAGGGGTTGTCGAACGGCGCGGCTCAGGCGGCTCTGGGATTGAAGCTGGAGCGGGAGGTATAGTCGGGACCTGAGGTATAGCGATATTCGCAGTCTCTGGGACGTGAGAGTAGGTGGAATAGGGCTGAGCCGGCACCGGTGGGGCTACCGCTGCGAACTGTGATGGTTTATATGGGTCGTAAGCAGACTGAGAGACTGCACTGTTGGCAGGAGTAGACTCATAAGCGTTTCGAGCGTAAGATCCGTAGCCCGAGGATGATCCATATGTTGTTGCCTGAGCTGCAGGGGCTGGGGTTTCGTAAGAAGCCGTGGGCGGGGCATAATGATCATACTGTGTGGACGTGGTCTGAGAGTAAGTACTGTACGTCCCGTTCGCTGAGTTTGCCTGATTAACGGGCGAATGCAATGACAAGCAGTTGACGTTACCTTGAGGCTGGTACTGCTGAGGCTCATAAGCCGGCCATTGACCCTGCTGATCACTCCAGTCCTTTGCTACGCTCTGGTTAGCATATCCCCGATGTCCTCCATTTGCAGTGGATGCGGCAGAAGTGCGATAATCGGCACTTTGGGTGGGAGGGGTCGACCAGGTATGATCGGGTTGGGGATAGCCATTCGAGTTCTCGGACGAATGAGTTGCTACAGAAGAGAAATAAGACGACTGGTCAACGGATGACCCAAAGAGATCTGTAGCAGCCGAAGGCTCTTGTGCTGCAAATAATTCGTCGCCTGGAGGAAAGCTTCGTGTGTCAGGTTCATTATCGAGGGAAGGCAAGGCAAACAGGTCGGATGCGGAGTCTGTTGAACCGAAAAGCGCAGCGGCTTCTCCTGCTGTTGTCATCGCGGTCAAAACAAATGAGCAGAGAACAAGAGAGCCAGCTCGAAGGTGTAGACAGTGAAGAGGGAGGGTGAGAAATGTTTGCACAACTCTCGAACACGTATCCTCCCAAGTTATTTAGCGCCCAACGTGCAACAGGCGTCTAATCTTAATTGCAGTAAATCTAGCATCGCGCCACTGTGCATGGAATATTGAAAGGTCAAACTTGATTCACACTGTATACAGTATATTCACTATCATGAAATTGCAGGAAATCTCAACGGGTACTACCAACTATTAGTACTAGTAAGTAATCTGTAAAAGAGCGGGGTACCGAGCACTAGCACTAACTAAAAAGCCACTAGATATGGGGAAAGCAGAACGAATGACCAGGATCGACAGTGTCCGGTATGATGCATGTAATATCCAACCAATGAACGAAGACGAACGAATTATGGAACGTGCTATGAGCCTGCGGAGACAACTTGAAGACGATTGCGAGACGACGTAGAACAATGTTCGTGCGAGCGTGGGAGGTATTAAGATGCCGAAATTGAGGTATGAGATGCGTAGAGAATTAAGATGATGAAGCGTCCGTAACCGCAGTATTTTCAGTCTCGCCCAGCTCCTCTTTACCAGCGGGAGGGCTACATTTCTCCAGGAGCCGTTCAACTACAAAAATCAGACCTTAAGAAACGGAAAACGAGCCCGGAGCGCGTACGTACTGGCAATAAGATGCCTGCTGTGGCTGGAGTACTTTCGCATGCTAACCAGGTGAGGTTTCACCATTTCGATGAGGGCGTCCTTTTGTTCGCCCTCTACAACGGACAAGGCACGTTGCAAGACATAGTCTAAAACAGTGATATAGGATCAGAAAGCCATGTACGGTGAACCGGCCACTTACTCGCAAACTGGTCTTTCATCATAGACAGGACGGGGCTGACACCGTCATGTTTGGGGGTCATCATTTCCTCAATGAGCATATGACGGCTCTCCGAGTCCGCCATGATCAACGCCTTCTCGCATACGTTTGATGCAAACTTGTGGCGAGCCATGTTGAACATCTGTCCTCGCAACTTTGATACAATGAGTGCTCGATCTTGTGGTTGCCCATGTTCCAAAACGAACTGGATGACGTAGTTCTGCATGAGGTTACAAGGAATTAGATACGAGACGTCTTCCTTGTGGTATCAAAAGCTTACCCCGAACTGGTCCTGCATCAAGTGTATGGCATACTTGTGCAGCTCATCCAGGAGGGGTCGTGTCTGGTCCTCGGGCAGATGCTCGAAACACCTTTGCAGTACCCGGCAGCCATACGGATGGGTAGAAAGATCGTAAACGTTCCCACGGAAGGACTTGACAAAGTCCAGACGTTCCGGAGGTACGCACTCGATCAAGCGTTGGACAACCTTGGGAGATTAAGTCTGTCAGTGAAGGAGCGACGGATGCACTTTCTAGAAACGTACGTGATTGCCGTTGGCATCCTTGACACATCGAAGAACACTATCGTTGAGCTCCTTGACGAATAGACTCTGTTGCTCAGGAGTTACGTTTTCAATCGCCTAGAAAAGGAACGTAAGAATCAGAACACGAGAATCAATACCCCATGACGGCATAAGTTTCACCTTCTGTACTACGCGACATCCGTACATCTGGAGCGATAGAGGAAGGATATGTCCTTCCATGACGTTAGTGAGCAGCGTCTTCTGTATTGGTGTGCCATACTCAAAGAGCTTCTGAACGACCTAGAGAGACTATGAGTTCAAACTTTGATGCTAGATCATCTTCAAAATTGCCACATACGTAGTTGCCAAAGACGTTTTGAATGAGGTTTAATGCTTCGTGAGGAACAATCTCGTCGAAGACGGCCTGTTTGTCCTCATCGGTCGCAGACTCTAGCTTCTGTTGTATAAAGCGGGAGCCGTGCTGATCGGCGCTAAATTCTACAACATAGCCAAATATGTCCTGTGGCCATCATGAGACAACTTTGCGGTAAGACAACGCGACAAACGGAACGTACCTTTAATTCCCACTTTTTGACTTTGTCGTTTCGAAACTCTTCCAAGAGTTGGCTGCGGAACGCGGCATTGTCTTCCTCTTGTCGCCGACCTCTGTTCCCCTGATGTTGGGACTGTATGGCCGCGTTCATGCCACCGTGCATGTACAAGAGGTTAGGATACATAAGTGTCTGAGGGGGTAGCTGCTGTTGCTGCGGCTGCTGTGGGTTGTACTGTTTCAGCTCAGACTACCGATGTCAGTGCCATTATACAATCAAGCACTCACCTGCATGCCACGTTTCTTCGTCTGACCGACCATGGGCGAATGGGGAGGAGCATGATACATCATCGGCTGGTTGGGATAGAAGAATTGCGATGGTGGTCGCGCGGCCCCTGGATACTCATAATATTGCTGATTATGAATGTCCGGTACTGGATGCGGGTGCGGAGCCATGCCTGGATATACATTCGGCGCAGGAGTCGCGGTGCTTAAAGCCGGGGAAGATGCGTACATATTGTCGTTCGGACGATATCCTTCGTACGGATATGGGTAATCCACGCGCGAGGGGCCGGTATAATAAGGGGTGTAGTCGGCTTGTGGGTATCCAGGGTACGGACCTCGCGGTTGCTGCATCGGAGGAGGGCCTCGCATGTGCTGAGATGGAGACGCGTGAGAATGTCCGGGTGCTGCTGTCGACTGCGAGGCTAGTCCTGGCTGGCGATATTGTTGACCCGAGCCGAAGTCATCTTCGACAGCCATTCCTCGGAATGACAAGGACAGATCATGCTCGACAATAGCTGAAGTTTGTTGCGCTGATTCGTAAGGGCCAGAAGAACCATTGCTCGCCTGCATCAACGGTTGCTGGCCAGAGAAGGGAGATGTGTTGGTGCCATACGGTTGTCTAGTAGGCGAATGCGTAGAATAGCGAGAGGGCGTAGAATTCACACTGGGGTCGTACCTCTGAGGTGAATACTGGTTCACCTTTGACAACCCGAGGGACGGTGTTGACAGTGCACTGGTCTGCGTACTGTTTGCCTGTCGCTGACGAGCAGGGTGTAAAGACAGTGATGGTGAAGAATCCTGTCGAAGAATGACCGTTGTCAACACCAATATCGCGGGACTTCGGACATAAGAAATTACCTCATCCCAGCTCCCGCCAGTAGTGCGCTGGGCAGTCCAAGAGTCTCCCAAGCCAGACCTATATCCGTTTTCTGCCTGTGAGGGCTGAGCATCGGGCAAACTTGCAGCGGATGAGATGGAGGGGTTGCGCGAGGCAGGCGCCGGATTAGCCCAGACCTGAGCGCACAAGCTCAATACTGCGCCTAACGGTAGCTCGATGCACATACCTGCCAGCCTGAATTCAGAGTCTTCAGTGTGTTACCTGAACCCATAGCTACACCAAAGAAAGGTGCTGTCTGCGTTAACTTTCTACTATGACGTGCCTGGACGGAGAGAGTATCAGAAGTGTCCACGTAGTTCCAGAAAATATCACGCGCGCACGTTGGGCGAATTTGCCGGTGAATGAGCTGCAGATTGTGCTGTCGATGATCCTGCTACTTTTCGTGAGGACGGATCGTGATTATTGCTGGACATGCGTTAGGCGGCGTTCTATCTGTATCGATGTTAGTAACTGGTAGACGATATCAAGGGCTGCATTACTAACCACTATAGAGGCTGCAGGCAATTAACTGTGATGAGGGCCGTTGTGTTTTGCTCCGTTAGGGTATAAGACTACACGACAGCACATTTGAGGTGCGCGAAGCGAACATAGAAAACACGATAAATCAGTACACATTGAAAACAGGAAAGAAAAGTTCAATAGGAACGTTAATGATGCGTCGTCAACTTGGTTGTCTCAACGTGACGGACGGATCGCGGTTCAGAAACGCGTCCTGATTTCGGGTGCTGTCTGCAACACTACTTACAGATTAGTGGTCGTGGTACGGGTCCAAGCTCTAAACCAGGTCGTCCGCTGTTGGAGGACGCAGACACCTGGACGATGGAAAGAGAGGACAGGCGGGTTTCGCCAAAAGCGAACGAGGTTCGTTGCGCGCGGCAAGGACCCCGAAAAAAGGCTAAAATTCAAGGGAAATTATATGTGATAGACTTATAATTCGACTCCGCTGAAACAAATTCCGCGTCGCTCGTTGCCACGTGTAACGGTCTCCGTCGTTGTCTGCTCGACCGGATGCCAACGTCCGACGAAATGAGCCAGAGGAGAGAGGCCAGCCGAGCACTTCCAGAAGAACGCGTTTACCTTCTATAGAAGGTTCCCGCGCAAATCCAACAATTCATTTCGCCCGCACATGGCCCGCAATTTTGGTCCCGTCCCTTGATGAAAGCGCGCTCACAGATGCTGCTATTTTCATCCCCGCTATTGGGCAGCCACCGGCAGCCATTGGTCCAGACCATCCTTCTCTGCCTCCGCTAGCCTCCGCCAGGCCGCCTCCGCCTGAACCACGAAATGAACCCACAAGATACTTCCGTTTGTACCTCGGCGGAAAATTTCCTTCCGGTCATTTGAGACAAGCCCCCGGGCCCGCAGCCTCAGCGCGGAAGCATTTCCTGCCTTCGCGCTGGGCAACGCTGGGGACATCAACTCTCTCAGGCTTCCAGGGTCCGCTAGCGTACGCGAGATGACAAATAAGGTGAGGCGTCGTCGTAATGAGCTAGCAGCAATGCTAACCCACTTTCTCGCCACCAACCCTCTTAATTATATCTCGGCCCGCGGCGTTTCAAGATATGCAGAATTCTCCGATAAGGGTGTATTAAATGGTAACGATGAATGGTACGTGACGTGCAAAACATACAACCAGTGCGACGGGTATGCGAGGACGATGAGATGAGTACAGAGAAACAATAATGAAACATTACCGCGAGTTGAAGAACCAAGAAGCCCGTTTCGCTGAGAAAAGCCACAAGTTCAGTGGTCCGATGATGCAAGCCAATGGCAAATGCGCGCTTACCTCCGGAGCTAAGAGGTAGTGAGAATGAAAGTCAGTGCCTGCCAGCTCGTAGTACACCACATGCCACTCACCTCTCGTCGTTCTGTAGTCGTGTCAGGGGGTTGGCCGAACCTGATGAAAGCGTGGGACTAGTAGCCGATGTGGTACTAGAAGAACCTCCGCCGCCGCGCAACGGCTTCGCGATGCGCCCGAAGCTCAGTGGGGATGAAGCAGCGGCCTTTTGAGCTGTAGAACGGAGCATCAACATCAGGAAAATCTTAAATGAACGGAGGGACGGAGATCAACGTACCACGCGCTTGATCGAGCCGCTCTTTGACTTGCTGCAATTGCGCCTCGAACTTCTGATTCTGTACAGCGAGTCGACGGTCGGCATCCTGTAGCAACGCTTCCAAATTCTGGATGCGCTCGTTTCGTGCAAGCAACTTCCTCTCAGCGATGCCCGCCTCCTTCTTAAGAGCGGAATTCTGATCGACAAGCTACACTCAAAGTCAACGATGACGACAGCGGGGAAATAAGCATGGCGCTTACCTGTTTCTGCACCAGAGTCAATTGCTCTAGATTGCGCTCTAAGAACGCCATCTTCTTCTGTTGCGCCTTGCTGTTGCTGTTACGAATAACATTGTTGTACTGCTCTTTGATCTCGTCTAACTGTATCTCAAGCTCGACAACCTATAGATTGTTCAGATAAGCTGGGGTCTGATTCAATATCATAGGAAAAAACTCGCCTTCTCACAGCGGTTCTGTAGATCTCGCATAAGCGACTTCTTGACGCCATCAAACTCTGCCAGTTGTACGCTGATCGCTTTGCGAGTTCGCTCCAGATCCTGAGCGCTCTCTGCGAGGTTCTTTCCACCTTCGATGCCGGCTGACGTGACAGCAAAGGCACGCTAGCGAGACGTTGCGTTGAGTACGACGAATACAACATTTACACATCACGGATGGACTAACCTTGAGCTCATCATTGACACTCTTGAGGCTGTCAATGGTAGCGTTCAACGTCCTGACTTCGTTGCTTCTCAGCTCAAGCTGCTGCTTCAGATCGTTGACTTCGCTCAAATGAGCGTCTCGCTTGGCAGCGTATTGCGACTCTAGTTTGTTCTGACAACCAGAATGGAATCAATCAGCGTGTTCGGGAAATCAGCTTCTGAGCGAAGAATCACCTTCAACTCGGCCATGGATTCGGCCACGTCGACATCACTTACGTCCTCATCATGGATCGTCTTCTCTGTTTACCGACGGGCTCTTCAGTAAAATGGCCGCATATGGTAAGAAGAGAACGTACCGAGCAACTCTTCGTATTCAGTCTCAAGCGCGGTAACGCGGGCCTCCAGCTCATCCCGACGTCGGACGTGGATTTCATTCTCCTCTTGGCTCTGCCTGAGACGATCAACGGTTTCACGAATCAGACCTTGGTTGTCCGCCACTTGTCTCCGCAGAGATACAATGTCCTCGTGCGTAAGAGTCGAAACAGCAGCGTCGCTGTCAATGGTATCCAGCTTGTTCAGGATCTGGCGGAGCTGCTCATCCTTCTCAGCGAACGTGCCTTGCTGTAGAGTTGTTAGCCACAGCATGTGCGGATAGTATAGTACTGGAAATCCTCACAACATCGAATTTGGCCATCATGAGAGCCATCTTCTCTTGCTTGCGCTTCTCCTTATCCTCAGCAGAAGCATCCTTCTGAGCAATCTTGAGTTCAGCGATGGTCTTCTTTAGCTCTTCCAGTTCACTCTTCGCGTCCTGGTTCTGCTCCTTGAGAATGTCGATCGTAATGACGCTCTCCTTGTTGTCATAGTCAAGTCGTTCCACCTGTAGGCGGAACTCGTTGAGTTGACCAGACATGGCCTTGTTCTCCTGTAAAATGACAGTAAACTCATGTCAGAAATGTCAATCCCCAACTGGATTCTTGTACATACCTTCGAGACAGCTGCCTCCTGTTCCTTGAGGAACGTCAGCTCCTCCTTGAGCTCCTCGATCAACTTCCTTGCAGCAACCAACGCAGACTCCTTCTCCGCCAACTGGTCGCTCAACTCGTTCTCCCGCTTCAAGAAGTCGTCCCGCTCATCCTTATCCAGGCCCACCACCGTCGGTGTCGCTGGCCTGCTGTCCGTGCCTTCAGAGCGGAGACCATCCAGCGCAGGAATAACAGGGGTCATGCTTCTCGTCGACGACGGTGTTGGCGACGCTGGGCTCTTCTTCGGCGCGACAATTGGCTTGTCAGAGGTGACCCACTCGGCCTGGTCGACGGCGCCGCCAGACCGCCATATAGCGAGCTCGGCCTCGAGTGCGGCGATGTACTTCTGGTAGGAGGTGTTCGCGGCTTGTGCCTTCGCGAGCAAGCCCTTGAGCTCGAGCGGTGAAAGCTCTGCATTGACGCGTGCGCTGTTCTTGATGGACTTCGCGCGAATACCGAATCGAAGGGTACCGAGTGTTTCGGCTTCGTTGTAAGATGATGGCGAGCAATTGATGATCAGTGTCGTTCGAGAGTTACCACCGAGCGATTCTTGGAGAATACGTGTGAGTTTGGAGTCGCGGTAGGGGACATGCTTCGCCTGAGCATATGTCAAGGTTTGGT
Source organism: Phlebia tremellosa (assembly GCA_011032875.1). Lineage (NCBI taxonomy): Eukaryota > Fungi > Basidiomycota > Agaricomycetes > Polyporales > Meruliaceae > Phlebia > Phlebia tremellosa. The sequence goes on along the minus strand of JAAIFI010000017.1, from coordinate 86,053 downwards.
AAGCCATTGGTCAAAAATTACGACAGAAACACTCACTTTGCCATCAGTAAGAGCGTTGATAACCATACCAAGTGCCGAAAGAGACTTGTTAATCTTCTTGGCTTCCTCTAGTGTTTGCCCAGAAGCACCAGTCTTGCCAACTTTCTCAGAGCCGGCAAGATCCACAAGGTATAGGTTTCCAGTCTTCTGTGCACCGGTCTCCGTGTTCTTCTGATTTATCGTGATGAGGAAGATGGAATGCGACCGCGAACTCTCAGCATTCATGTCTGTCATCGTCATCGTTAGGCATAGGCACGACAGAGAAACTTGAACTCGTAGTCTTACTCGTTGCTGACACGACTCGTGCATTACCACCCTGTCGCATGATCTCATAGACTTCGCGAGCGCTGCTGACGTAGTAGTCGGAAAGATTCTTCACGTATACTCCCTTCGACTTCTCTTCATGTACTTGAAGGTTGTCGTTCTGGGCTGTAACGAACGCACTATGAGTGGGTGCAAAGGGAACGGGTGATGTCTTTCACGTACGCGCAAGCAAGTCCCTGATTCGCTCTAAATAAATCTCCATATATGATACCTTCACGAGATACTCAAGATGAGCATCGGACTCTACAATTGACTGGAAGATCTGTTCTGTTATTCGGGGTATGAGACCTTTCAAATCCGGGGAATCTATGTCCGCTCCCTAAAGTCTATGTCAGTCGTATCGTCTACAAAAGTTGGAATGTTACGGACCATCATCGTGAACGTCTTTCCACTACCAGTCTGTCCATACGCGAAAATAGTGCCATTGTAGCCATCCAGTACGTCTGTGAATCATGGGTTAGTGCCTCTCGTTTGCTCGTCGTAAGCTGCGTGACGCCCACCCTTAACGATACTAGACACGGTGTCAGTATAGCAATAATGAGCAGAGACTCCGCGACTCACTCTTTGACACCATAGTCAAACACCTCATGCTGCTTAGTGCCTGGTGGAAAGACGCGATCGAAGGTGAATCCGTCCCTCTCCGGTCCTGCCATTACCTGCGCAGAGCGCATGTGAACCGTGCGGAGGTTCTCATCGAACTCGACAACGATCTCTCCTCCTTCCCGCTGTTCTACAGAATTTGTTGGACGAAACCTTGCGTGTGTTCAGTCACGGAGGCCATTGTGAAGGGAAGTACACTGGGTGTCTTACCGACATACGACCTTGATGTTCGTTGATGAAGCCATCGTGTTGCTGAGTAGTCTAGTAGATGTAAACGAAGCAAAGAGAGTCTGAGAGACCTACGCCCCGTAAAGGGCGCGTAATGAGGGTGAAATACGCCTGGCAAGAGCGTGTCTAGGGAGAGAAAGAAAGATTCCGAGCAGAGGTGTTGAACGAGTGAGGCTCAGGTCAGAGGGTCGGCCTTCTAAATACGGCCACGGGGGCGGTTGTCTGGGCCGCGGGCCAACCGTCGTCAAGCCTCTTTGTCCTCTAGACACTCCAAAATACTCTCAAAATTCAAAGAATATTCGGCGCACACGTCTCGAGATATGTATTGATACAGTGTGTGATTACAGTGAGTGCGAAACAAAACTAATAAAGGTCCGATTGCTACACTAGAGACTCGTACAGGATCCATGCAAGAAAGGAAGAAAAGAAACGTCGAGAACCGTCTACTCGTCGTCACTCCCATAGTTCACAGGGGCGTTGGCAGCTCTACTTGATGTGGCGACTGGGCGGGGCGCCCCAGCAGCCCTTTCCGCTGCATCTGCAGCGTCGATCCATTCCGAGTAGATATCGATGGGCTCCGTCAAGTCTGCGCGGTACGGTGTGGTCAATAAATCAATACAGGTCGACGAAACATGATAGGACACACGGTTGACTTTGCTCTGATATCTCTGATCGCAAACCTTACAGAACAACTGTGCGACACCCTCTTTTCGATCCATCCGAACGGTCACAGACTTATCATGGTGGCAGAACAGACATGTGAAGGCGGTCTCTGCAGACCGGTTTCGTCATCGATCAGGAGTACACAAGTGAGACATGTACGCACCCAGAGGTTCCCTCCTTTTAGGGCCCGTAGGCTTGCGTGTTGATTTTTTGCGTTTGCCCATGGTGGAAAGTGAGAGAGTAAGCAACGCACGCCACTCGTCTTTTGGCTCTTGCGAGTGCAGCGCCAAAATAAGAAAAAGGTTCCCACGCATCCACGTGCTTGAACGCGGTCACTGCCAGTTTGTTGAATCGCGTCGCGGTCGACTTTGCACCTCTTGTCGTCGTTCTCGTTAGTGGCGGAGCATCCCCCATTCTTCCGCTTCTCTTGAAATACAGAGAAAGTATTTTTTCGTATATGGCCACCCGACGAACTCTTCCTCAGCGGGGTGCTCGGGCCGCCAATACTGGGGCATCGCAGCCCGTAGCAGGCAGTAGCAGAACACGCTCTACAACACTTGCGAAATCCGACTCATCTCAGCGTTCTCGGCTCCCTACACCTGTTGAAGAACCTTCTGATCAACCTTTACAACCTCTTACGAAGCCTGAAAAGGCCCACAACCCTCGCGATGATGGCGAGACAAACATACAAGTCGTCCTGCGTTGCAGACGCCGCTCCGACCGAGAAATACAAGAAAGCTCTCCGATAATCGTATCAACTACTGGTGCTCGCAGCACCGAACTTACCATACAGACCGCAGCAGCATCAAGCAGTCTAGGACTGGTTACGCTTCCAGCCCCACGGAAGTACCCTTTCGATATCGTATTCGGGCCAGAGGCCGACCAAGCGATGATATACCAGGACGTCGTGAGCCCGATGATGGATGAGATCCTGAAAGGCTACAACTGTACGCTTTTTGCATACGGACAGACAGGGACAGGGAAAACGTGAGTCGCGCCGTCAAGAGTCTATGCTGTACGTAGAATGATTATCCTCAGATACACCATGCAAGGCGACCTCGAGCCCACACCTATGGGTAATCCATCCGCCCAAGCGGGAATGATTCCCCGAGTTTTATTCCGTTTATTCCACCACCTTGAATCAAGCGTGCCCGATTATAGCGTCAAGGTGTCGTTCGTCGAGCTGTATAACGAGGAGCTTCGAGATCTCCTTGCCCCGGAGCTCGCCGCCCCAATGGGGTCGCTACAGCCCATGGGCATGGGTGCTGGAAACAAAGATACTTCAGGTCAGGCTGGACTCAAGATCTTCGACGACTCAAACAAGAAGGGCGTCTTCATTCAAGGCCTGGAAGAGCGTCCCGTACGGAACGCGGCAGATGCCCTCGCGCTCCTCAAGAAGGGCAGCGACCGCCGGCAGATCGCCGCCACGAAGTTCAATGACCACTCAAGTCGCTCGCACTCTGTGTTTTCAATCACAGTGATGACAAAGGAAAAAGCCGGCGTGCGCGGTGGCGATGATTTGCTTAAGGTCGGGAAGCTCAATCTGGTCGACTTGGCAGGATCAGAGAACATTGGGCGTTCAGGCGCCGAGAATAAGAGGGCGAGGGAAGCGGGGATGATAAACCAGAGCCTACTCACTCTTGGACGTGTTATCAATGCACTCGTGGAGCGTTCATCGCACGTTCCTTACCGGTAAGTGGGCTAATTATCGAGAATATCGTGACAACTCACGAACGGTTTCTAGCGAATCGAAGCTTACCCGCTTACTGCAGGACTCTTTAGGCGGACGTACCAAAACGTGCATCATTGCTACGATTTCCCCAGCACGATCAAATATGGAGGAAACTCTTTCGACACTCGATTACGCGATTCGAGCCAAGTCTATTCGCAACAGGCCTGAGATCAACCAGCGTATGAGCCGTAACGCGTTGATCAAGGAGTATGTCGCAGAAATGGAGCGACTTCAGGCAGATTTGGCCGCTGCGTACGAGAAGAACGGTGTTTATTTCTCGCAAGAAACTTGGACGCAGATGGCTACCGATCAAGAACTCAAAGAGACAGCATATCAAGAAGCGCTAAAGAACAAGGAGATCTCGGAGAGCCAACTACGACACCTTCAAGACGAGTTCTCTCAGAGTTTGATGCTTTTGGCAAAAAGCAATGCTGAGATTAAGGAGACCAAGGAGAAGTTGCAGGCTAAGGAGACTCAACTTGAGGCTACGGAGACCCAACTGAAGGTGACCAATGAAGCACTCGAAGAAGAGGTGGTGGTGAGGCAGGCCTATCAGGAGAACGAAGGTGTCATCGACAGTGTAGCGACAGGTTTGAAGGAAGTTGCGCATCAGAGTGTACACGATCTCGGTCGGCTATTTGGCAAACTCGGTAAGGTGTCTGACAGAGCCACTCGTACCTTTTTCACTGATGGGTATGCACAGAGCGCAAGACCACGGTGTTTACGGCCAACGTTCAGGCCGTGTCCAGCCATACCCGCAAGATTAGCACAGAAGCGCGCGAATTTTCCACGAAGCTGGACAACTTTTTCAAAGTATCGAACCAGCACATCCTCAACATCCGCAGTGAAACAGAGCAATATCAGACGAAGGAGCTCCAGACGCTCGCTGGGTTCTCGGCCCGACTCAGTCAACAACTTGAGAAACTGCAGGAAGGCTTGAAGACTATACGCGCGAAAGAGGAGGCTTCGGATGAGGCTATGAATACAATTAAAGTGACTTTAGACGAGACGCAAGAAGGCGTGAAGTCAGCATTCGCGGGCTGGGCACAGAATTTACGTCAACACTGTGAAGCTACATGCAAAGAAGCCGAGAAATCGACAACGGCCAGCTGTGGGATGGTGAGCTCCGGTGTATCATATGTAGTGTCTTCATCTGACCACGAAAAACAGGTGGAGAAGGCTCTCAAGTCCCTCGGTGCCATCACGGAGAACGTGATACAAGAGGCCCAAGACTATATCAACTCTCAATGCAAGTCTCTGCAGGAGGCTAAAGCTATGGCCGACAGTACCTCGAAAGCGGAGATTGCCCGTCTACAACAGCAGAACGCCCTTCTTATCCGCTTGCTTGAGTCGGAAAGGGTTAAGGCAGAGCGAGCAGCGGAAGACTTGGTCAAACGGATAGCTGCACTCCTCGGAAGCTTCACTACTGAGCGTGATCAAAGTTTGCGGGAAGCATTCTCGGAGATGGCGGAGAGTAACACGAGTGCCGAAGAGGGCATGGTCAAGCTGGGCAAGGACCAAGGCGAGCGACTTGACACTGTTGTTGAGGAGGGCAAGGAGTGGAGCACTTCTCTCAACAAGAGGGAAGGCGAGTTGAAGCGAACTCGGGACGGTGCTTTCAAGGTTCGTCTTGTTCGGTCTGTCGGGATCAGGAGATTGACCCTTTTCTTATCGTAGATGATTGGTAATGCGTCTTCTACGATGCGAGAGAACATCTCCAAAGTCAATGGAGTGGTGGTGAACTCTCTGCCTGTCTTCTCAAACGATCTTAACCGCCGGTTGCAAACATCTACTGCCGCCTACACGGAAGGTTTGTTCTCCTCTGCATCCAAGTTAGGAATCCTCTAATCGCACTCTCTCTAGCTAATGAAGGCATGTCAAGAGCGAAACGAGCGCGTGTGGAAGCTACCGATGCGATGGCGACAGAAACGCAATCTGGGTACCGTTATATGCAACGAGGTATCTCGTCAACTTCGCGCAACGCCGAGTTGATGACCGGCCAGGTCTTATCCGAGGTGAGTATCCAGCGTTTGCATACGGCTCCTGAAGAGATCGTTCATCCCTTATTTTGTTCTCTAGACATCTGGACTCTCGCGGGCGACGGAAGGTTTCCACCAGGCGGCGAGCTCCCACTTGTTAGAAATATACCAAACAACCCAAACATTGTCGGATCGTGGCGCTCGGGAAGATATGCCAACAGGAATGACGCCCCGCAAACGAACATGGGAGATCACTGACCAATGGACACTGACGAAGAGCAGAGAAGTACTGCTAAAAGAATGGAAACACGGAGCGACAGCCTCGTCATCATCCTTGTCTTCCTCTTCATCGTCGCAAAGCGTGGCCTCAATGTTTGAACATGCTCCCGTACGGGAGGAGGACGAGTCCGAGTCCGAAAGTGTAGTAGCCATGACCGACGGAGGAGAATCGGAAGCCCTCAGTCAGGCTGATGAACATGACGAGACCATACGACTCACCTCACCTCCAATACAAAGGAAGGCTATGACGGCGTCTACGTCATCAGCATCGTCTACATCCTCGCTTACTCCCGTGCTGCCAGAGCTGAAGAAAGCTACAGCAATACTGAAATCAGGCCTGCCAAGAGGTACACTGACAGAGCGCTCGACAAACGTCCTGCCGGGACGTACAAGGAGGGTCCGACGGTGAAACACAATACAACCCTTCTCCGCTGTGTATTACTCTATTTATTGGAATTCTGCACTGTATAATGATCACAACAAGCTCAGATACCTTGATCCAAACCGCGCTTTGCGTTCGTTAAGACGCCGTCACCTGACCGTGACCAACGGCCATAGAGGCCTGAAGTTCCAGCGCTCCAAGCCATCTCTCTCCCGTTTACTAACATTGACCTTATTGTAAACCTTCACCATTTTGCGGTCAAGATGGCACTTTCGAAGACAGTGACACGTGGGAAGAAGAAGCGAGCCCCCTCGCGAAAGGTACAACATACTCGTAGCCGTCGCCAGGTATGTTTGCAGGACTTACCAGACATGCCTGTGGACGTTTGGTACGAAGAAAACCTCTACGATCATCAATAGTGATTCGAACGCGTCACCTACATACATCAAAGATATTTCACTTTTTGGAGCCTCTAGATCTGGTGTACCTCGCCCAGACGAGCAAGGGCATGCGGAGAGTTGTTCTGAGTCGTTTCATGGAACCTTCTTGGAAATTTGCGTCTGCCTGCTTTCGCTCACTTGGTATTCACTCCCCGATGCCACGTAAGTCGACACCCATCGTTTTTTTCTAATCTATCGAACCCACTGTGATCATATTCCAGGGTTGCGGAAAGGTTCACTGCAAGGACGCATACTGGGACTACAGGGCGCGATACTGCCGCGGATGTGTTAGTTTCATGTGCGTTATCAAGTGTTACCTCCACAAGGCCCAACCTTCACTTTGTCTCAGCCTGTTGAAGAAGTCCGAATGGGACAGCATCAAGGTCAAATTTCGCGACCTAGGCTGTCCCGTCAGTCAGTCACCCTTGGGGACCGTCATACCCGTTGTGACAACAGGGTCAGTAACCGGTGCGTGTGCTGACTTTAACAACTAGTCTGCCGCGAATCTCTCGCTCGCTAATTCTCTTCGCCTAGTCAACTGGTCTAAGTCAGGGTTCTGTCAGTACCGCAAAGCGGATGTTGAAGATCTTCTGTCAACTTTGGCCGAATTGGACGAGGAGTCTCGTAGAGGTTGGCTCAAACAGCGACAACAACTGATGACTGGGAAGAGAGAGGTGTGCCCTCGTCAGTGATGCACCAACAATGTAGTGACAATTCTTCAAAGGTATGTCCATATTTGGGCAGAGTGGAGACAATACATAAGAAAAGAAGGAAGCCGTAGAGGAGAAAGCCCGTCAATGCCATGAAGACGCTATGCGAGCAGCTCGGAAAGACGCGTAGGTTATGATTTTGACTATCTAGTCTCCTCAGACCTGCAACAATGTAATGGGTGCAGTGTACCCCGTCGGACCATTTTCTGTATTCCGTTTTCCCATCTTCCACCCTCCAGTTGCTCCATTTGATCTCTTATAACCCGCTGTCCTGGAAATTGCCCTCGCGCGAGGAGTATATCTCCTGCTGCCTTCCCTATCATGTCGTACGTCGGAAGCTCCGTGCCTGGGTCTGACTTTTCTGACACAGGAGTATTGTGGGAAGATATGGTCGTCGCCGCCGATCGCCCGCCTTCAATAGTATTGCGTGTGTCGAGAACTAGAGCCGATTGAGCAAGAGAAACTGGTTCGAGATGGAGGGACATGAAGGAATTCGTGCGGTAGAGAGTAGGCTCGAGCGTTGATAGAAGGTCATTGCGGGTTTGTACCATCCGCATCTGTAGCTGGCTAGAGCGTCGCCGCCGCCGAAGTGTTGTCGTCAGACAGACTGCTATTAGCAGTACAGCAACGAGTGCACCCGCTGCTTCACCAAGGATGACCCCAATGTGACGATCAGGGTGTGAAGTAAGCGAGGAACGTGGCGATGGTAGAGTAGATTGGGATGCCGCCAGAGACGGTACGTTGGAAGAGGTATTTGTCAATACCGTTGGCAACATGTCGGAAATGGACCTCGAAGACGAAGTAGTTTCTGGAGATGGGGGCATGACCGTAGGAGCCGCTACTTCACTAGTTGTGCTTGAAGCGGTCTCCACGCTCCCAGATGGCATATAGACGACATAATCGATCCAAAGGCCGGTGGTAATGTTGCCAGGACTCGACATAAGCGACACCAGCTGTATGCTCAATGTGTGTGGAGCATCCTCCAGTGTCGGAGATTGGTAAAATGCTTGGTGAGTTATCGTTTGGCTCGTTCCCGGAGCACCAAATGTCTCCGTGGCCCTACCATCCAAAACATACGATGATATGGGGTTGTTGGAAACGGAATTCAATCCGATCGTGCCATACACTGAGACGGACGTTCCGCTGAATTTGAATGTCGCGATGGATCCTGGCGTGTACGTGCCGTGGGTGGTTCTGTATGGAGACGGTCATACCCGCTATATGTTATATTATATAGGGTAGAACATACCCGTCATATTCGGTGCCGACACCAGCAATTTTCCAGGTGCCGCTATAGCTCAGCTGGGTATCATCGACGAGGACGGGAGAGAGAACACTGTCGCGAGACGCGTTCTTTATCATATTTAGGCAATATGTGAAGCTACAGTTATCCTTCAACACGACTATATAGAAGATTTGGCTGACTAGTTGATGACATAGCAACAAATGCGACTCACTGTTCGAGAGAGGCAGTGTTTTACAGCATTGACATCAACTTAGTGGAATAATTTCATCTCGGTGCATATTCAGACCATCTGGAATCAATCACCTGTCAGCCTGCACGGCAAGTTGAGTGATGTCTTGTCGGAAGCCTGTCCGTAAACCTTGTAAAGCAGGGTAAGTGATTCATCCAACCCAAATTAACCTCACCGCAGTTGAGGCGGCGAGCATGAGGTGTTCGGTGACAATCATGATGAACCAATCTCAAAGATGCAGGGATTCTGAAGGCGTGCCGTCAAGAACCTAGGTTTATGTACGTGGGATGAAGCACATGAAGTACTAGGAAAGAGCTTGGCGGAGCACATTGGGTAAGTCGTGTTTTTTGAGCCGTCAGCTTCAAGCGTAATGTCTATCAGCCTCATGAGTCTGTTATTAAAAGACGACCCACCTTCTATCGTTCATTGCTATACAGCAATGTGGTATCAAATTATCTGGTGCACGTTTCGTAAGCTGGTGGCTGCTCCCGATTTCCTCGGGCTTGTCTACTGCAACGTGCTACGTTGGACTGGTACCTCCGTCCTCACCTCGCCTCGCTGTTTCGTAGTGCCACGATGATGACGGTTCTGAATAGTAATTGATGAGAACAACGACAGCGAGGGCTGAGCAGCGTCGGTACATCATGATGTGTACCATCATATTCCAGTAGAAGATAGTGTCGTGAAAGCGACGGCAACAGGTAGTGGTGCACACTCTTGCACACTGCAGGATCAGGCTGTTTGTCGCAATCCCGGTCTTTCGGCGACCAAGAGGCCACGGCATTCCACAACGGGGCGGTTCCATGTCTTCGTTGCTGCATCACCAGTGGGTCGCAAAGCGTTATCACAGTATCGCGATGAGAGTCCTAAGCGCTCTTCCGATTACACTCGTGTTCCTCGCGTGAGATCGGAGGCTAAAGTGAAATAAACTAGGGTAGCGAGTTGAGATGACGAGATAGAGAGGGTTGGCGATGTGCCGAGGGAGGCGGTGGTAAAACTGAACCCATCTTTGTGAGGTAGCCGGAAACGCTCGGGAAATGTTTGACTCTTGATATTGTATAAAGTAGACAGTCAGGATAAAGTTGGGGATCGGTGTACAGTATAACAATCTGAATCAGATGTTCAATGTGTGCGTACCATCTGCCACTGCCGAAAAACAATGAAACAGCTGATGGCAGCACAAGGTCTGGTTGAAAACAGGCCCAGCGAACGTGACGACGTCCTTGTCGGCCAGAGTGTATGAGGATACTGGACTGTCGATAGCGGACCCAGCTGAGTGTACCGTACACTGCGATGGATGTTCCATTGAATGGGGAAATTGCAATCGATCCTGTATGTGCTGTGAGTACTAGTCCTGTGAGAAAAAGTTCATATGTGTTATATATATGATGGCTACATACTAACGCGTTGTTCAAGATCAACGCCTCCTGTGTGCCAGGAGTCGCTATTGGTCGAATGATACCGTAGTCATCCAGGATACGATATTAGGGGGCGGCGGCGCATTGGTTTCGGGCTCGTCAACTCCTATGCCAGTATCGATGGCTGGTTGGCAGTAGGTGGCAGTCTTTCACAACAATCATGCTAGCGGGTATTTCAGAATTGAAAATATAGCATGACAATAGTCGATGTGCTTTGAACCGGCTGGAATAAAGATGATCGAGGCACCCAAAGATCGATTTCTTGAGGCACGTCTGATCGGCAGTAAATACTACTTCGAAAGGCATAAGTAGCTTAGATGAGACATTCACTTAACATTGCACGTTCTTGATGTCCCTGCTACGTATGTCCCCTTCTACTCCTCCAAACGCATGTCATCGACCACCGTTTCCTGGTATACAAGGGCATCTTGCGATGCTTTACGGATACCAAAGAGGCGCAAGATCATGAGCCCCGATACTCAGTCCAAGGAACCACGGGTTCGACGGATCCTTGTAAGATCTCGGATACGTGCTGAAGGTGCGAGCCTGTCAACAGATCCCGAAGTATTATTACTCTTCCACTGTTGCTCTCAGTTGGCTTCGTGCTAGTCTACTTCTGGTCGGAGGACCTAATATAGCATCCGCGACCGCCTCGAACCGTCCACAGGACACGAAGGTCACTGGTAGCTCAAGTTCGTGTGACTGACCAACATCAATGCTTCCAACTGGTATGTCGGATAGGACGCCCTCATATAAAACATGCTGGGCAGGTTCCATGGAGAGGTCAAGTGTGACGGTCATTAACGAAGCTATATAATTGCAGGTTAGTCGACGCTCAAAAGGTGATAGAGGGTTGACGGACGTGACAGGTTGGTTAGCTTGACCCGCAGGCATACAAATTCGTTTAACGGGGGGCGGTACACCCCTCCCTCGCATGGCAAGGGTGTTGCCTCTTCGCCTGATGGTGAATACTGCCAAAGAGTCAGGCGGATTCGGACAGGCTCAATCCTCAGCGCATCTAACATTCGTTGTGTCATTCGTTGTTGCCGGAGGGAAAGATCGCCATTTCGAATGCCACCGCTCTGTGAGATGGTCAGGCGTATGTCTTGGTACTGGAGAGTCAGCGTACCTCTCTCCACCTGCCGCTCACGGATGTCAAGAGTTCTTCTCGGTACCAGAAGAGCTCTCGCTGAGTTCTCTCCTCTACAGCCGACAGACTCGATCTTGCTACCACGAACTGTCTATCCGATAGAGTAGGTATGGGCCTCGAGATATGTTCCTCTGACAGACGAATTTTGGGAATAGGAAGCATGATTCTGAGAAACGAATGAGATGCGACAATCCGGACAGAGATGATGAACGTACCTTGATGTGGAGCCTGGAGGAACTACGGCGATAGCGGCTCCATCTCTAACGTCTACTGGGTTCTATTGAGCGCAAGCAAAAATATACGGGCTTAGACATACCAGACTGTTCGCGTTCAAAAGTGACCTCGAAAGGAAGGCCATAAGTATTGCGAACTTCCACAGAGAAGATGCACCAATCTGCTGCATCGTCGATGTTCAGCAAGGCTTTACGATCGCTAGACACAGATGAGTCGTTCCGCGAGCCAGCGAATAATGTCGAAATGGTATCGGGTGAGTATGGTAGAATGTCCATGGCATGACATTCGAGCATGTGGTATACGGTGACCAAAATAGGATATGAGAGCTGCCGGCTGTGGAAGATGTTCGCAGGAGTTTCTAAAGTGGCTTTCGGGCGGTGGAAATAGGAATAAGATATGTATACCATCCCGCTGGTGCTGTCCATACAATCGTGATTAGTCATTGCTAACTATATGGGCCCGTTTTGAAGAGAGCTTACCATCCGACCTTTCCGTAGCAGTTTATGGTGACTACGGCTTTCTCCCCGGACGGAATTTCGCTAACATTCCGCTGACTGTCCCAAGTGAACACCGGTCGGTGAATGAGGTCATACTCCGTTTCGTAAGTCTCGAAGACAGACAAGTCTCCGTCAGCAAGAGCCTGTTGCGCGGGGGTGATGGTGGAATCATCAAATGTCAGGCGAATAAAATCGATTGGCAATGACGAGATGTTCTCCAGCGTGATCCGTATTGAGGATCTGGACTCGGGCATGAGACAGCTGGGGGTGACGACCAAGATAATTACTCACCGTTCTCCATTATAGAGCATTAATGCTCCATGAGTCAGCGAAGTTCGTCTGATACGAAGTAAGGGTTGCTGAGGTACAACTTTGCATTCAAGGAAGCGCGATGCAGGTTCACGAACCGCAGCAGCACTCGAGCTAAAACGCTTCTCTTGTTTCACCCACGGCCGCGAATCGAGTCCAGCGCGTTTTGACCGGCCAGCTTCACCTTCAATGGCGCCCCGCCTGCGAGATCGTTTCGCTTCTTCATCATCGGTGGACATAGGGAGCAGAAATTCTCGAGGAGCACCACCAGGGGCCTGAACAATACATCCTCGTATGATTAGGATGCCAGCTTCCAGAGCTGTACCCTTGATCGTGACAGGATGATATGAGTTGGCAGGCACCGTCAATGCGACAGACTTGGCCTCGATGGCTGCACCGGATGTACTAAGTTATAGTTAGATCAAGATCAAAAGGAACGGAGGGTAGTATTCATACCAACCTTAGAAGGAGACTGGAAAGCTCCAAGTCGAAGATGAAAGGGTTCCTGAGCGTCACTACCATCTCAAATGGTTCATTTTGTACCAATAAAGTGTCGCTCTGCAAAGAACCCTGTCAGCATGACGGTGCCACCTTCGAAAGCGATGTCTGACCTGTCCCGCAGACAGTCTGCGCGGATTGTACAAAAAAGGATCTGTCATGCCAGTGAGCATCGGAGCAACGCTGGAATAGTCTTGCGACAATATCGAGGTGGGTTTCTCTATTGGGATCCGCATGAGAGGTAGCCTGCGTGTTATGTAAATCGGTGACGCTTATGCAGGAAACGCATCACTCACGGTAGGATTTCCACACTGACGATAGGTCGTCCCGACCAGTAGTCTACACATCTGTTATCGCCCCTGCGTTTTGCAGTGGCGAGTGCCCTAGACGCTGTGGTATACATGTGATGCTGGTCTCCTTGGCTCATAACTCGATACAGCGTTTTCAGGGCCGACAACGAGAACTGGGCTACTGAAGGATAATCTGCGAACGACATAAATGTGATGATTCACCGCTCGTTGTGAAATCAGACCTTACCTGGTAATGCTTCTGCAACGGCTATCGCCTCCCGCACTATACCAATCTGCAGTTCCGGCCAACCATATGGTTCTGCTAGCGCAATAAAGTCGTCATCATCTTCCTCCGTTGGCGACGCGGAAACTCTCTTCGCGGAATCCGCGACGAGCTTTACGGCTTCTAGGTCAATACCGTGTACCTTGCAGATGTACTTGACCACTCGCAGCACACTCTCGTTGCCCTCTCTGCTGTCGTTTGCCCGAATACCGACACTCCCCTGGCTCGCACCTACACCAAGATCTACGCCTTGTATCCCCAGCCCCGCGCCGGTGATCTTGGCGCCTCCACCCTCTTCGCGTGCGCACACCACGAGGTCCATAATGCATCCAAGGACTTCCCGAAGGACATATACTTCCTTGCGCTTGTACCCCAATATACTGTACATCGACGCCATGCTCTCCAATATACATATTCGTTCGCTGGACCCGAGATGGAGCAACCATGGGCCATGAGCCTGAGCAAGTAAGTTGGAGATGGCGGCACGCGTTATTCCGGTGATGATAGCGTGTCGTTCGAGAGAGTTGTACGATATCCGCTTACTCCTGTCGGGAGTGCCGTCCTGTGAGAGGGTGGATGTGAGTGTTGACATTCCAGTTTGCAGCATAATCCGGAAGGCCAGTGGACCCCAGCCCTTTGCCGTCCATATGGCGAAGAGCAGAGCGGTGTGACGCAAGACAGAGCGCGCGTAAAACCAGGAAACGAAGGCATGGTTGTTTTCGCCGTCTGGAGGTGACGTTTTCTGATACATGGCGACCGCCTGGGAGAGTTTGTCGGCTATATCAGACCACGCTTCCTTGTCGTCTGCCACTCCATTCTATGTCTGTATATCAGTTGATGGACAGCTGAACTCGAACTCTCGTCACGTACCGCTTGTTCAGAAGACCACGCATCGAGAACCGGAATTGTGGCTAAGCCCTCGATAGCGGAGGCATGCCAAACAGTGTCTTGGGTATTCTTCAGCATTGCTATTGCTTCAGTATACCTTACAGAAAATCAGCATCTTCGACATAGGAAGGCGTGCAGCACAGCATACCAGATGGACGCGTCTGCTGTGCGACCTGCGAGCAAGAACAAGTCGCCGAGGACTTTGAATAGCCTTCCATGAGAAGATACCGCGCCAATGGCGGTCTGACGCTTCTTAGTTGCCTGAGTAGGCAGACTAGTATGCCGATACGGTGAGTTAGGTAATACCGGCCCTATGGAGGAATTGCGCTTTACGGACAGTGTGGAAGGCGTCATTGAACGAAGAATGGCACTACCAGTAGTGAGCTCCGGTTGACTGTGTTGCAGTGGGATAGGTGGCAGGGAGCTACGCGTACTCCCGTCATTGTCCAGAGGCTTCGGCAGTTCTGACGGTGGAGGAAGAGTCGGAAATAAAGCCGCGTTCAGGTACTCATTGCCGAGTGGGGTTTCCAGCGATTGCACCTGTCACTCTGTTGAGCGTTGGACTTGCACTGAGATCATAAACACGACAAAACTAACCACTGTTGCAAACTCTGCTAATATATTCGAACACAGATCAGCAAGTAGAGTACCAATATATAGCTT
This sequence comes from Phlebia tremellosa, assembly GCA_011032875.1. Classification (NCBI taxonomy): domain Eukaryota; kingdom Fungi; phylum Basidiomycota; class Agaricomycetes; order Polyporales; family Meruliaceae; genus Phlebia; species Phlebia tremellosa. The sequence goes on along the minus strand of JAAIFI010000017.1, from coordinate 70,972 downwards.
CTTGTTTCCCATCATGCCTGGAATGACTACCAGACCAGGGAGGTTTCCCAGGTTGAGAGTTGTGTTCCCATCGCTTTCCTCAAATACGAAGCAGTTGTTGGCTAAGGGAAATATGGCGCCAGGAGGGAATAATTCGGTGAGAGATGCGTTGAACTGCGCGAGTATGGAGGATAGCGAGTCGTTCTGGGAGCACGTCGCAATGCCAATGACACCCAGTGGGAAATCCGAAGGCCGGAACAGTGAAAGCGGAATATGGGTAGTCGGTAAGGGATGGGAAGGGTAGCTGAGGTGTATATGTCCCGCGGCCAATGGGCCAGGCATGAATCGCGCTAGAAACGCAGCGTCAACTCGTATACGCGTATCAAGTGCAGAAAGCACGCACCTCTTTCCTCCCTGCTATCCGCCGGAATATCACCCAGGCGTATATTCTCGAAGGACCTGATTTCCTTTGCCCATTGGTCAAATGCAGCCCGTTTGATTGTGCCCACAGGAAGGAGCAATATTCGGATATGAGCCAGAGATCCGAAGTCCAGAAGATCCATGGTGCCCGTGGAATGTGAGAAGGCACCAGCCGGGGAGCGATGATGAGGAGGCTTGAGGTGTATGATCCGGCCAGTGCCCTCCTTGTATGTTCAATCCACAATAATGGGGTAGAGATTGGTTAAAAATGGGAGAGGAGGGAGCAGCACGGTGAGGGTCGAGGACAGGTGAGGGTGCGCGCTTACTCGAGCATACAGGCTCTGGTCAAACTGTCATCTACTACGGTCGGCGACGTTCCACACAACCTGTACCATGCTATTCCCTATCGACGGCAAGCAGTAGGGTATATATCTACTCGCGATATACTCACAACACATCCAGTAATCCAGAAGAATGGTGAGCCAGCTCATTCTGATCCGCGGACGCGCTCACCAAACGTCGTGATGCAGGCTATGACTGACAAGTCTCTTGGTCAGTTGCTGCTGTCGTCTGCAGTGGTGATCTTCGTCTATTATACTATATGGGCTCTCATTTTGGTGGGTGGTAAAGCATCAAACCCGACGTTCTTCAGCTGACGTGGACACAGCCGTTCTTCGACACCGACAGTCCGCTTCACAGTTGGTTTCCACCGCGAGAGTGGGCTGTGCGTATCCCAGCCCTCACTATTGTTCTTGGAATATCCGCCATTGGCATTTTTCTTGGCTTCAAAATTCTTGTGGACAGGAATGGTATGATTGACAAACGACCTTCCCCCGCGCGAACACAAGAGCACGGACACCAGCAATAATCAGTCTGCTCCGCTCATTCTCCGTTACATATCCTCACAATGTGGGCTTCACATCCGGTCCATATGTGCTCACGTACCGGGTAACTAATCAGACAATGATGGGTACAAGGTGTACATAACAGCACAAGATCAATAAAAGGATATATCCAGGCTACCCAGCTCGCACCGAATGCCAGACGTTAGTCGTAGTCCGAGTCTTCTTGCTTGAAGGCCGCGCTGTACGCCAAGATCGTGCCGTATACCAACCTGTTGGCTGATTAGAGTTGTGCATGATGAGGACAAACCGGAAACTTACGATCCACCAACAATCGACATAGCACACGCTCCTGGTCGGATGACCTCTGAGTGCGCAAGCACAAGAGGGAGGGCAAATCCAGTGATGACCACTGTCGCGGTGATGAAGCGACCGAGGTCTACGGGCCCTGAACCCTCGTAGTCGGTTGTGAAGTCATCGCCTCCGCAGTGCGAGAATATCGCGTTTGGTAAGGGAGCGAGCACGAACGTCAGAGCTATCAGTAAGTTAATAGACCATTAGGGATATAAAGCAAGTTCACATGCACGCACCGACGAGAAGGGGGAGCCAATTCGACCAGAGTGCACATGAGAGTATGATCATTAAGAACCCCACAGCCAGTACGAAGGAGAGAAGAATAACAGCTGTGCATCCAGTGAGCAGCTTTGTCTCTTTTATGCGCGAAATCAGCGTACTCTTAATCCCGGCGTGGGTCGCCATGATATGAGCGTGGCTGGATGTGGTGGGTGTTCGTCTGTGGTGGTGAGCAAGCGTAGTTGTGTTTAGACGCGCGTAGCGGAGGAACCCAATCAGAAGCGCTCGACGAAAGCTCGATATTGGATTGATCATGAGAGTGCACGATATTTCATAGCAAAATCCACTTGAGCCAGCCACACGAGAAGAGCGCACCGAAAATAAATTTTGCACAAAGACACAGATATTTGGTGACGTACGGAAGAGGCTATGTCCTCGCAAGTAGAATTCTCTCTTGTTTCGCCGTTCATTGGACACTAGTCTGCTTACTATATACTACCTGAGGTCTCTTCAGCAAGTATGTACGGATAGTCTACCGCCATTTTGACAGAAACGTGGTCCGGACATCCCTAAAGGTTCCCGTGCTGTGTGAGGCTGTGTGCGGCGGTATGTACATACTACAGAATAGGCAGTCGTCGGCATTTGTGATGTTCAGATCCCAGATTCACGGACACAAAGACTGATAGACGCCCTGTGCATACTTGGCCACACTCGCCATGGACATCGGATGGTACGTGAAGTCAACTTTGTCTTTCTACGTACGCATGCAATGCACTAACAGACTGGTAACCAGGATGTCATTTATGGAAGACTGCGTAGTACTGTCGCATACTATGGTATTGACCGGGTCGTGGGAAGAGCCTACTATCTAGTAGTCAAGGGTAGCAGTATGCAAGAAGAATACATCGGTGCGGTCGCTCTATATAGTTAGTAACATCGCTTCCAGACTCGGATAGGATACCTTGTTTGCCTCACAAGGATACCGACAGCCAGCTTTGAATCTATCAACTTGTAGGTTTGATTTGATTGTGATGGTCTGGATAAACATCGAATGGAAACTACTCCAATGAGTCGGCATCCACTCTCAATGCCACTCTGAAACACCGCCCCTCTGCACAGCCAGTCGGTTCTATCTATCGTTGTATCCATATCATCAACTGCTGACCAGTTTAAGGCTTCATTTAACCATGTTCAAGGTGAAGACCCGAGGGTATCTTCCAGGTATTGGCCCTTTCTCAAACGCTCTCCCCTCGACGCTCAATACTGCCATCGATGAAGGTCTCACTCCGCGACAATGCTCTTGCGCCCGTTGTTGTAGATGATACCGGGCTCAGCTACAGCGGCACCTGGCAAAGCGGTGGTGTCGGTAGTGAATATAATGGGTACGTTCAGTGGCAATTCTAGTACATACTATAACGAGGACCACTCTAATTCAAGTCTTCATCAGGACTACCCACGGCACACGCACGCCAGGGTCCATTGCGACATTCCAATTCAGCGGAACGTCCATCTCAGTGTTTGGCACGGTCGGCTTGAATAACCTTCTCGGCAATCCCGTGTCCTCCTACACTGTCGACGGCACGGACGCCGCAATGTACAATGGACCTGTGGCGACGCAGGTCGCATATCACCAAGTCTTCTACCAATCTCCGACGCTGGACAATGGTCCCCACACTTTGAGTATTCAATTAGTGTCATTCTCTCCAAGTCCGAACGTCACCGGAGGCGATCCTCTTTTATGGATCGACTATATCGTCTACACCCCCTTTGAGGCCGCGGAGGTCACTCCCAGTTCGTCAAGCTCGTCATCCCAGTCCAGTCCAGTAACTAGTGAAGTAGCAGCTCCTTCGCTCAACCCCCCACCATCAAAAGCTACTACGTCGTCAAGCGCCTTCCCTGTCGTACCTCCTTTGCCGTCATCTGCGGACAGTGTTTCTTCCCGCAGCCCATCTGGGCCCACAGCGCCCTCGTCATTTTTTATGTCTACATCGTCTTCCGGATTTACAACCTCCGGGAGTGACATGCCATCTTCATGGGCAACATCTGCAAAGCCCACTTCCGATGTGTCCACAGCATCGACAGATATCTCCGAGTCGTCTACCGTACTGGTGGCATCCCAATCTACTCTACCATCTTCAGCGAGTGCTCCGCTCGTCTCACACTCTGATCGCCACGTTGGACTCGGAGTCATCGTTGGAGTAGCAGTCAGCGCAAGCATCGCTGTCCTGCTAATAGCAGTCTGTCTGACGATTATGCTACGGCGACGGCGACGCTCTAACCAGCCACAGATGCTGATGGTCCAAAATCGCGATGGCTCTTCTATTACGCACGAGCCTGCCGCCTACACTTATACAAATTCCCTCATTTCCCCCGACTCTGAATCAGCCTCTCCTGCTCAATTGGCTCGAGCTTTTGACACGCACGCCGGTATCTTCGGAAATGGTAGATTGACGGCGGCCAGTCTATCATCTTACAGTACTTCTGTAATAGAAAAGTCGGGCCTTCCGAGGTATGACGCCGTAGGGGAGGCTGAAGGAGATGTACTTCTGGCACGTGGCGGATCACAACGATCTCCCCGACACGAAAGACAGCAGCCACCAGCATATGGCAGTCACGACTAGGATGTGCGGAGTATGAGACAGTGAAGTGTACAGATGATGATGGAGGGTGGAGGGTGGAGGACGGAGGACGGAAGTACTCTTAGACCGCGTTCAAGTTCTTGGACCAGTTGCATTGTTTGTGAGTAACTATCTAGTACATGGGATCAAATGCGCTGGTGACGTGGACGGTGGGTCCAAGACCATTCAGACGTACGTAGCCATGCCGCAAGAGGTCTATTCTGCCAGACAGCTCTCCGCACGTTGACTCAAGAAATAGTGCTCACCCTTCCCAAACCGCCACTGCTACGCGCCTCAAAATCCGGAATCCGACATCGTGAACGTCTGTTCATCGGCGGCTAGCATTCGACTTTCTGCTCGGTTTATCGCATCAGCGCTGCCTTCAGAGGCCTGGTTGTTGCCTGTCGCTGCTCAAGCAATCATTGAATCTATCTTTTCATCCGGAGATGAATGACTCTGATTGACTGCATGGGCGGATCAGAAAGGAGGCACAAGTTTGATGGTGGCGGTGAGACACGACAACAATCTCAGACCTCGGCCCTTCAGCAACCTCGCGCACAACATTTCTTCGCACTTTGTTGGCGAAGTTGAACGACAATGACTTTTCAAGGATCCTCTCGTAGGACGTCAATCGATGACTTAGTCGCACTACCAAGTTGTCATGGACAAAAACCTACAGGGCGGCTTCAACTTCTAGCTCAAGTACGTGATTGGCAATGCTCATGGCGAGGCAATTTTGTTTGCTCTAATGGAAGCGACTGATCTATTTAGTGTTGAATTGATGGTCAAGTATTGTTCAACGTGGAAACCGGCCGTCTGTATCCGCTATAGCGGTATTCCCTCCCAGTAGCCTCACGCTGCTACAACATCCTACACTCTCCATGACAGTCTCATTTCGTGCCGACACTCCCTCGCCTGTTCTCGTAGATGACTCGCTACTGACTTACAGTGGCAACTGGGAGGCTGCTGGCACCGGAAATGAGTATAATGGGTATGTCTCATCAATACACTTTTCTTGATAGCTGCTTTATTATCACTGTGTTTGTCTAGGACTACGCATGGCACATCTACCCCAGGGTCCATTGCGACATTTCAATTTAGCGGAACGTCCGTTTCAGTGTTTGGCACGGTCGGCTTGAACAACCTTCTCGACAATCCCGTGTCCTCCTACACCGTTGACGGTGCGAATGCTGCAACGTACAACGGTCCTGTGGCGACTCAGGTCGCGTACCACCAAGTTTTCTACCAGTCCCCGACGCTGAAGGACGGTCCCCACACATTAAGCATCCAATTGGTGTCATTCTCTCCCAGTCCGAACGTCACCACAGGCGATCCCCTTCTTTGGATCGACTATGTCGTCTATACCCCGTCTGAGAGTGTCGGACCTGGTTCAAGTGCTTCAGACAACACATCATCCAGCTCGTCGACCTCCCTTTCAGCTCCCACTATCGCTCCCTCCTCTTCCAAACCTACATCCTCGAGCGGTCCGCCTACTTCGTCGTCGCCCTCGGGAAGTGCTCCTTCCACGTCTGCTTCCACAGGATCTTCGGGGTCTGGAGCGTCTACGGTGTCTTCAGCCTCTTGGGCTTCCATGGGATCTTCTAGTCCCGGAGGTTCCTCTTCGACAAGTACCGCATCCAACTTACTGGTACCAATCGAATCTGCCGGTGGAGCTTCCCAGGTCGCTTCTTCCAGTTCCCGTTCGCAGGTTGGAGCCATTGTTGGCGGGGTAGTTGGCGCAGTTGTCGCTATATTTTTGATAGCAGTCTGCCTATTCATGTTTCTACGGAAGCGACGACGCGTTACCCCAACGCGGATACTAGTCGACCTTGACGACGATTCACCGCCGCCTGAGCCTATTACGCGAGTCACTGCCTACACCTACACGAGTATCCCCCCAGCTTCACCCGACCCAGAGCATATGAATCAATCACGCGACATTGAGATGCGCAACAATCCCAACCTTGATGGCTTATCGACAGTAGCCGCTGTGTCCCGTTACGATGTCCCCGCATCTCAAAAATCGGTATCGGGGCTTCCGGTGTATGCGACAGCGAGGGGGACAGATGATGGAGGGAGATTTCTACCACACAGCGGATCGCTTATGGGCATAGATCACGAGGATCAGCCACCAGCATACGAGTCATGAGGTAGGTGAGGCGACTGTTGCACTCTGCAATCTTCGCTGCAGATCCTACACAGAGGCGATTCAGGCGAGACGATGTCAGACGGGCCCTGGTAGATCCAGGTGGACTTTCACTGTTTCATCCAAACTTCGGCTGGATATTTTGCTGTCATTCCTTTACAACACACGCCCCTTAGATCTCGACAAAGTTTGTTATAATGACGAACAGTATATTTAATCTAAAGATACGGTCATGGTATGCGCCTACCAGAGTCACTACCATAGCTGCTTCTCTGACCCGTGCATATCGTTCCGGGGCAGCGTTTGCAGTGTATGGTCATCTATGGACTTGTTCTCCTTCTCAAGCAGGCTGGTCGCGTCCTGCATATGACAAGCTATGGTCGCCCGTGCGTTTTGTTGATCGGCGAAGCGTCGCAAAGCGTCAATGACTTGCTGCAGCGATGATTGCAGCGCGAGGTCGTCGTCTTCGAGAGATAATGCCTCCATGTGCTCGGAAGCCAACTTCATATACAGTCTGGCACTATTTGAGACGCTCTCGCCTGCGGGTGAGCTTGCGTTGTCGTTGGCATATCTCTGTAAGGCCTTGGCCTGATCCAGGAAGAGGCCTGACCATTCGTCGCGCTTTCCGAGCGTGTCAGCCTGCTCATATGCATCGAGCAACTGGCCACACAAAGCCACGACATCGACAGCGGGGCATGAAAAAGAATCCATGCCACCAGAAGTATACATCTTCAGCATATGAGCAACGGAGTTGATCTGTCGCATGCTTCTGTGATCGACACCACCTGCACCATGCTTGTCCGAATCAGTTGCAGCTTGTACGTGATCCGTGTGAGTTGAGAGTACCTTTATCTGATGCTAGAAGTGCGAATGATGTCTACGGACGCGTGATCGGCGATGTGTTTATTGTCTTCTGAGTTGTTGTTCTGAGTGCCGACGCCCTCAGAGACTGGTACAGTCTCTACCTCCTCTGAGCCCTCAGTAGTGCAACTTGCACGGAATCCGTGCGATGCCATCACCATTCGTACCTCCTTGCCGAAGGGGGCCCACTCGCCGCCGCGTAGACAGTGTTGCTCTCTTCGCACGCTCGGGCTTTCATAGTGCTCCCCTGGTAGAACAAAGAGGTGCCACGCGTCGGCCACAAGAGTCCAGGGTGTTATGAGCGCGCCGTCGTTCTCGCTGAGCGATTTCGACAGTGTATCCAAATGCCAACAAGCCCAGTCTGATCGACCGTTGTGACCAGCACTGGTACCCGAGGTGGCATAGAATTTCTGCAGCGAGCTTGCTAGTAGCGGGAGCATGGTATTCCATTCTGCATGCAGTTCTGCGCGGCGTGGTGCCTCTCTCCAAACATTGACGCATTTCATACTCAGAAGGAGGACGTCTACGTTAGACATGGTCGAAAGATCATCCAAGTTGCCCGATATATAGATGTTGAACATATAAGCGTACGTGTGCAGCAATGCTCGCACCGCTAGAATACCCATGTGAGACAGTTGAGCATCGTGAAAACAGACAAAGGCATACATTGAACGTCATCGAGCCACCTTCGTCCCATCAACTCATAAGCTTCGAGGAGTTCGAAGATATTTCCAGCCAGGGAACTTGTCATAATCCGCCTGATAGGCTCGTCTTCCTTGTCGGTTTGACAGAAACAAGCGAAGAATCGTCTGATGAATTCCTCACTATCGTACTGCAGACTGCCCCGGTCAAGTTTCAGGAGCCAAACTATGACGGCAGAAAGCAGTTCGGTCAAATCCGAAGATGAGGGGTCATTGGAAGACCTGAACATGGTGATTGAATCGAACAGAATGTCGTGAATTGCATGTTGGTCAACAAGGGACGGGAGATGATCGCGTGCCTGCTCAAGAGAAGATTGATGACGGCATTGACTATTGCAATGTTGGCCCCGATGTATGAAGAAGATCAGTTTGACTGGGTTGTTCCCCTCGCTTTTGGGTAATATGCCCTGAAAATGGATCCAAAGCCTTTGGAACGTAATACGCGAGAAAGCCCTCGGCCCCACGAAAACCGAGGAAAGTTGCGGCACATCGCCGAATAAGGTCCACAGATCCATTCTCTTGATGGGGTAGTCGACCACCACTGACACCAAAATAGCGTAGGCATCCGTACGCCAGATGGACAATGGCTCAGCATCTACAGGAGATACTTTCGATGGCTGGTTTCGTTCGAGCAAATCACAGACGATATCAACCACAGCATGCCAAGCTCGCGGCGATAGTCCATGTAGATCCGACACAGGGAAGCGTCCGTCGAGGATCTCAAATTGCGGGAGGCGATGACGGAGAGTGCTGATAACGAAGCTGATGACATCTTCGGGGTCGCTTTGACTCTGTATGATGGTGGGTCTGATGGTTAACCCGACGAGCTCGTCGTCAAGCAAAGACTCGTCCAAAGCGACGAGCATATCCAAATCTAGTCGCTCGTCCTGGGCCACAACATACTCTTCCAACGACTCCCATACACTCCCCTCCGACGAGCAATCGATCTTAGCTCGATCGCGAACTGCGGCCCATATGTTCACCACACGTTCGTTGTCCCAGTGGTCGGTCAATTTGTTGAGGACTGGCTGTACGACCCAGCATGATATCTTGGTAACCCATCGCCAGACCCAACGGTCATACTCTGGTGGAGCTAAACGCTCTCTGGAAGGGCCAGCGTAGATCCATTTGATACACCGTAAGCAGCACAAGCGCTCTCGAACCACCTTAAGAAGTGGGAGCAGCAGAGTAATCTTGTATGGGCAATCAGAGGAGACGGCTGGAGCCAAGGCCGCCATGACGAAGAAAAATGTCCACGCACAGACCAAAAAGGTCATTGACTCTCCGAGGCCTATATCAATTGACCAGGTGAAGTTGCAAAGGCCGAGGAAGAATAAGCCCAACGAGATCTGAAGAAGGAGTGGGAGGATCGCGGCAAACTCGTAGACCTTCCACTTGATGAGACCGGGATATCGGAAATGACGGATACGTAGTCGTGATCGCATATTGGAGAACTTTGGATCTACTGTTTTATACTCCCGAAGCCATTGCTTGATGAGAATGCCAAAAGAAGCAGTCGTCAGACTCAGTACAAGGCTTATAAACCACAAATGATTTATGCGTAGAGCTGACATAGGTACTTGGAAGGGGGAAAGTGGAGGTGCGGTCGAAGTCGAATTAATGGAGGAACTCGTGACAGTATAGCTGCTTGTCTGTGCTGATATTTGTGTCAAAAGTTGCACGACGTTGTCCATAGGATCCGGGGAGAGAAGCTGATACGATTCTAACAAGAATGCTGTGAGCACTGCTGAGAACAGACCAGCCTTCAGACTCGTGAGAGAATTGTCGCGGAGTAAAACACAAAGCGACGTACGAAGACCAGAAGAGTGTCGATATCCTCCTTGCAGTGATCGATATGTACATCATCAATATCTTGGAGCGTTGAACGAATCTCGGCCCAGCCATGTCCCTCCTCGTTATTGACCTTGCGCATAGCGGTCTGACGAGCGTGAATGTCAGAGTGGATGTACTAATCAACGGTCGGGACGACTCACTACTAGATAGTCTGCAAAAGCCTTCAAGTTGGGGTCAAGGGTGCCGTCAGATGATGTCGTAGATAGTAAGCCATATACAGAAGAACCGGTTGTTGTTGAGCTCTTTGATGGCTTATCCTCGTTCGACACCGTACGTGTCGCGTTAACCACTGGATCGTCTGGCATCGGAATGAAAGCAGCTTGAAGAAGATTGTCGCTTTTGGTACAGGTCGGGGACTGAATCATTGTGGGTTAACAAATTGTAACGCGACAGAGAGTAATATGCACTTCTAGTCCTCCACAATTTCTAGTGATTACCCCGTGTCGTTTGCTTAACACTGTACGAAGGCCGAAGAACGACGTTTTTATCTTTCCGAGGGAGGTCGAGGCTTTCAATGTGAACGAAATGATCACCAGAGAGCTCTTTTAAGAGGCGTCTAGAGGGCAAGGAGGGTGGAGGGCAGATGCAAGCATGAGGAATGAGAGTGCGCATGTGGACAAGCCTGATGCATTGAAAGCACGCGCCAACAGCGCCGGCTTCCTGGATTATCTTTTGTAGCGGTGATCGTAGAGAGCGCTGCTGCTCCGGCTAGGCTAGGGACTTCCGCAGGAATATGGTCCATTAGAGTCCAATGTGCTTTGTACTGGTGTGTGGGAGCATGTAGGCGGTACGCCTGTGATAGGCGGTCAAAAGACAGCACGCTCGGATAGCAAACGCGCGGTCAAGCACGTTCGGGAGAGACTTGGAACACACCTGTCAAAGCGGCGCACCGACCTGGAACAAGGAGAACAGTGAGGCATGCAACATATTTGTGGGCGGGATAATGGAAAAGACGTACACTGTTCGGTGTAGCTTTCATCGTATGATACCCCCAAGGATCGTGAGGGTGAGCACCGCAAGGATTATTTGACACATATCAAAGTAACTGTTCAATTCATGTTATGCGTGCTACTGTACCAGCAGTCCTTGCCTGATAAATAGGGACAATTGCTGCAATGTAGCCCAACTCTTTAGCTCGCAATCCTTCTGTTTCTGTCTGCTCCATTTTTCGCAGGATCTTGGAGTTTTGCTGCAACAAGAAGTAACTTCTCTTCCGCTACCATCTCCACCATTACTTGATTGACGAAGAACTCTGTTGTTACGTCCGGAGGAGACTCGGCCAGCAGGCGCAGTGTACGAGTGATCTGAACAAACCAACACGTTATACGGGATGACACATTCTTAGAAGGGGCCTACCTTCGCTTCTACGCGACCGTTCGTCCGGAGTCGATTGAGGACTGCTTTATGTGAAGAGGATTGTAGCGCAATACCGGATCGGAATTGGTGCAGAAAGAGAAAGAGATCCGCGACAGAGGCTGACGCGAGCATCTGGATGTCGGTTTATCAGCGGACGATGCAAGACACTCCTGCTTGTATAGCTCACCAAAGAACTGGTTGCTCGGGAATCCGATTCCAGAGCTTGTAATACCATCTCGAAGGGCGGCCACAACTGATTCCATATCATACGTGCGCTGGAAGCTTCTGCATCCTGTGTGTCTAGCTGCCCGGTTGTATCAAATTCCATACCGCTTTTTTCAGAAGCTTTCCTGGATAGCAGAAACCACAGCTTGATGGCTATATACGCTCTGCTGATCTCAACGTCGTCAAGAGTCTCGTACTCCGGTGCTGCGGGCGGGCCTGGCATAAGGGAAACATAATATGCGTGTGAGAACGAGTGGAATTGTTGCAAGAGTAGAGAGGCGCATCGACTGCCTTCCATGGATAATGAGGCCAATACAATGATGTTCCAAGCGCGTAGGCTCAGTTGACGAACCTGTGAGTGCGAAAGATGTTATCATAGGAACACAACGTGATATCGTGACAGACACACAGTGAGAGATGCTATGATTTGCGAGTCGTTTTCAGCAACCTTGAGCACCATTTTCGCTACGGCTTGAGATGCCGCAAAATCTTGCGGCGGAGGATCGGCTGAACTTCCTATATGAAAGTAATTTACACCATCGTTCGCGAGCCCCGATAGCTTCGCAGGGGGCAGGTATAAAGAGCTGGAGTTCTCCACGATTGCCTATAATATAGCATAGTAGGAATTGAATGAAATAACAGATAGCATAACACATACCTCAACTGTAGCTATCAATGTAGATGAAGGCAGTCGTGACTTAGCATGTAGAGCGTCCGATAGTATCTCGAAAACTGCGACAGCAAACACATTGGAATTGAAAGCTTGCTCTCGAGGTTGCACTTTGCGATACAGAGAAGCTGTGACTTGCAGAACACGGGTAAGACACGTAGGGGTGACCACGAATCTGACCAATGCAGCTCGTAATAGAGTTTCCATATACAAAAGCAGCTCCTGTTTTGTATAATGAATGTGTGGTCCAATGATATATGTATGATGTCACACACCCTGCTTTGTGACTTGTTGTGTTGGATGAGGGTGCAACAGCAAAGGAGCAATGGGCTGGCGTCGAAAGTGTTTGGTACACAATCAGCCGTCTTGCGGGCGATATTAGTGAGGCTCAGCCCGACGACTCTCATTTCTCAATAAGTAGGTAAAGAACTAGCGCAAAAAACAAACACTCACGTTGCATGAGCTCTGGGCTGTAACGCGTGTGATGTACCATGTCCACGTATTGATGGATATTCTCTACCGGGGTCTGGTAGGAGTCAAGTTCGCTATCCGCAGCCCGTGATAGCGTGTCACGGAGGAGGGAATCACGTAGAGGTATCTGACTTGCAGCGGCAGCGGCAGACTTGGCGTTGAAGTCAAGGACATAACGTAGCACTCGGAAGAATGATTGATCTCGAGAACTCTGTGTGCGTATGACTATGAGACGTCCAATGCAACAGGACCACGGTTTGAAAATACCTTGAACAAGACTATCAAGACACCGTTCATGGCAAACCTATACGGGGTTCTCGTCTGAGGTTTAAAGATGCTCAATGAAACCACTTACGTCGATAGAACAGCTTCTAGGAAACTTTTGGCTTGAACAACAAGTAAATCATCGGGTCTGAGTTCATAATCCATGGATAGCATCAGTCCCATGACTTCCTCGATGGCTTCGCTAAGGTCGAATATTGTGAACAAGGGTTCGAGATCCTGAAAATACTGACGCACTAGATGAATTTTCCGGCGAACCCGGAGCATCTCTTGATAAACACGTGGCTGATCGACAATGCCAACTGCCTGATTTCATGACTGATGGAGTCATTTTTGACGAGCTCAACCAGCGAACGCTTTACGGCTCTGCGGAGGTCTTGCTGGAGATGGCGCAAAGGTGGGCTATCGAAATCATGCTTCTGCAACATGATTAAGAGACACTTGACCAGATTCTTGAGAGTCGTGGAGGGCAAAGCAGATAGGTCGTCCGCGTGTAAGAATATTCCGATGACTGCGTCAGCAAATGGTGATCCGACGAGCAAGGAGGAAGGGGTGTCATCCTCAACGTTAGGCCCACCCATTGCTGAACATGCAATATCGAAAGGACGAGGGGAGTCCAGGAGAAGCAGTAAATCAGCGATGCACGGGTATGCATATTCTGGTATGCCGCTAGTCTCGCCAAACCCAATGTAGAAAGTGTGGCCTGTAGATGAAGGGACTATCGTTACGTCCTGAAAGCCGAGAGCTCGCACTAGTTGATCCTTGAACCGTAAGAGTGAGTACAAGTCGATACCGGCCCCGTCTGCGACCATCCTCATACTCAGGCACAGCAGGCCGATCTACGCAAAATCAGCTACTCGGATGATGTCATATGGAACTCCATGCGTACCCTTAAAGAAACAAGTTCGGGATCCACCTCTACAACATAGGATTGATCCGTAGAAGACAAGCCGTACATCGACTACAAATAGGGATGAGCTTTGCTATCTATCAATATGTGCAGAAATCTCACCAGGTGTGCAGCTGCTGCACCATCCTCATCATTGCCGTTCTTCTGCATAAAATCATTCTCAAGTAACGCTTCAATGATGGTTTCCCAAATGAGGACTACATATGACTTGAGTAGAGCTCAACCGTGAATTGTGGATAACTCACCTTTCCAGGTGGGAAAATGAGAATGCAACAGAAGTAGGAACGAAACAAGTTTGACACGTTCAGAAATAGGAGCCTTGCTCAAGGCTTCGTTCCAACATCTAGCGATGGCCTCCAGGTGAGCTGGGAGGAGTGTCTGGGACCAGGTTTCGACTGCAGTCCGTATTTCTTCCTACGGAGTCCGTGTTAGCGAAAGATAACGCACATATGTGAGTACTTACTCGATCATCATTCCACATAGATGAGAAGAAATAATGGAATATATCGATAACATTAGGCCCCCATTGCCTATCTTCCACCACAAACGCCGGGCTAGTCACATCCAGAATGACCCTGAACAGGCGAAGAACTGTCTCCATTCTTGATTGACCGTCAGCTGAACAAAAGAAGAAATAAGAAATTGTGACAGCACACCTTATCTCCCAGCCACTCGCCATATCCAACAACCCGGCCAACAAGCGCTGCAACGGCTGAGCATCCACTACTAGCACGCGAACAAGCAAAGCAGGGCGAATCATAGACAATTCTGGAAGCTGTATTCCGTAGAATTCCCATGTACTTAACGTCGATGTAAGTCAAATCAGTGACATATCTAAAGGAATGCGACTGACCAGGCAGTAAGCGTGGCTTCATTACGCAGTATGAAGTTATCCACTTCGTATGATTCAACCAGAGGAGTACCATTAGCGAATGCGTTCAAAAACTTGGCGACTAGGCACGAAAGATCGTCTGACTTCCGCTCCACGTACGAGCCTAAACTGGCCATCAGTTTCGTGTCTACAATGATAGGATCGGACATGGTCGACGCTCGTGAACCAATTTTTCGTCTGTGGTACAGTCAACATGCATCCATTGAATGAGATATCTCCACCAACCTCGCGGGTAGACAGTCGATCTCCTCTTCCTTGATCATCTGAAGCTTGAGCAAGCTCTCCCGTTCACATCCGTAGAGCAACAAACACACGGCCAGGGATCTCCGAATGAAAGAGAATCTGGATATCGACGTAAAGTCAGTAGTCGGCGTACTAGTCTGAGAATAATGCTTACACTTCTTTGAAATTCTCCGATGTCTCTAGGTAACCGAGTATCTCATTCGACAAGTATACGTGCAGGAGGCCAATCATGTTTTGAAGGTCGAGCCTACCAACAGACCTTAGCCAGCTAGCAGATAGTGCTGCTTCTACTAATAGCGAACAGTCTTTAAGGTCGGCCTTGAACTTTTTCGTCAACATTGCGAATTGGATAAAGATGGGAACCGGAATATCAACACCCGACGATGCAAACAGGCAAAGCCAGCGTAGACCACGCTGATAACCGCTTCTGGTCGTTGTAGCAATATTCATCATCGCCTGGAGTGGGTTGATATTGGTAAGAGAGGACAGATCGCCCATGGTAGATCGTGTGTCGATCATGATTGTATGCCGTGAGCTGTCCGTTTCACGAGAGAATAGTCGGAGAAGGGAAGGTAGCGGCTGCAATAGCGTCAGCATTTGTACAACTACACTGCAACCGCACTGACCTGACGCTTGTCTTCGAGGGCGTCGGTACGTTCTAGCCACCGTTGGAAGAGATCGTCAAAGACGGTGAAGACGATGGATGTTTGACATATTTTAACGATGTATCTCAAAGTACGATCAACAACTGAAGACTGTCGCTTCTATCGAGGGGATCAGCAAAGGAAACTACGGTCATAACATGAAAGGAACATACCACAACTTCTTCCTGGGTAAGCTCGCCGAGTAAGGCAGTGTCCCAGTACGCTTGCTCTTCTGCATGCTCAGTCAAGAGATCAGACAATATGGTTGCATACGAGAGGATGTCTTGGTCGTGCAAGGCCAATAGCCATGGAGCGGCATAGCGAATAAGTAGTGCCCTGCGAGTCGCTATATAATCACCGCCATTACTCGGAGCACCGGTTGCTGCAGGTCGAATTTGAGTATGAGCAGGCCAGGGTTGAGGCTCTCCTGAGCGTACACCGGGTAAGTCGCGTCCTCTGGCAATGTATACGCGCAAAATAACGGCCAAATTTTGATCCTGATGAGAAATGATTTTTGTCAGCAGCCCAATCTACAGCTAAGGGTCAACTCACTTCTGACAGGATCCAACCCAGAATCGCTTTTGTCAGCCTACGGAACGTGTAGTCCGAGAGCATGCCATTTGGCCAGAAACGGCGAGTAAGGAGCAAAAAGCCCAGCTCATTGACTGTCAAGTCGATGTCGGACAAACAGGCTTCGATACTTGCCACCAACGTTTCGACATCTACTGATACGTCGAAGCCAAATGCAAGAGGGAAGGAGCACTGCAATCGATCCGGACTTGAAGTTTTGTCGAAAAGTGATGCTTGTGCGTCCAAACGCTGTAACAGGCCAATGTGGTGCAAAAAGGTCAGAAGGTGTCGTGCAGCAGTGTCCGAGCGTATGTTGAGCGTGTCTCCCAATTGATCACGAAGATGAGCAAGTGTGACAACCTCGTATGGATGAGCTGTTTCCTCAGTATGTGCGTCGTCGGGGTCATTGGCTTGGCCGACACTGAGGAGTTGCATGGACTCTGTGGGGACAGGTTCACGATCATTGGGCGGAAGCTTTATCGTGCTTGCGATGAACGCCAGTGTGTTCCAGTCAAAGAGGAAGTGAGAATCCTGTGGTCGTAGCTCGTTCTCTGAGAGGTAGTCAAGGAGAGCGTTTGATGCTGTCAACTTGCCTGACACAAGATATGTCTCGTATAAATTAACAAGATAATGCAGCTCAAAGTCTTCTATCTCTTCGTCTTCGTCATGCCCATCATCGGTGCCTTCACGCGCAACTACGATGGATCCAAGGGCGATACCGTTTCGTAAGATCTGCAACTGCATCCAGAGGATCGCATGGAAGACTGAAAGCTCCTCGTGCGAACACTGATCGAGGTCGGCCTCCGTAAAGACCATGTCTTTATAGTATTCGACGAAAGAAAGGCGTAGAGCGGAGTATGCGATCGTCATAGATGCGGGGTTCACTGTCGCTGCGCGGCATCTAGGAAGCTCTGATGGGGGGACCTTCTCGAGGCAGGAGCCATGAACGAATTGGCGGCAGTAGTTACATTTCAGACCCTGTGTGACATGTCCCCAGAGAGGTTGGTGGCATATGAAGCATAGTGATAAGCTGAATATGTTGACGGTGCGGAAGATATGCTGCTCTTTGCGGATATATGACGGTTTCCCGTCACATGTATTTGGCAGGACGTGGCAGAAACGGTGCACAGCAACTTTCTGGACGTCGACCGAGTTGGACGAATATTGGGTGAAGAAGCTACCCTCCGGATAATCATAGCAGTCAAAATGGACCGCGCACACGCAGAACGGGCAGAGTATTCCAAACCCTTCGATCGTTTGGTTACAGACGCGGCAGTCATGAGGCGAGAAACCGTCGAAGAGCATCGGTCGAGATGGTCGACTGAAGCGCCATGGAATGAATTGATGTGCGTAGGGATGATCCTCAACTGGGTTGCGGCGAGTGAGACTGGACCTGCGTTCCATGCGATCGCGAATGTCGGAGCTCAGGGCTGTGATAGGTTTGCTCAGGCTAATGTGCCCGACAGCTTTCGGCCAATAGGTCACCAAGACCGACAGTGCAGCATAGCGTGCGATTGGTGTGTGGTATGCGACGGCCTCGAGAAGATCTAGATAGACGTCCGGCTTTCTCTGGATTAGGACGCGGAAGAAGCGGTGAAAACGTTGAGTGGTGGGCTCGCTATTCACGGATATGTCGATGTATTCTAGAATTGCGGCAAGTAGAGGCGATACGAGTGACGAGAGGTAGTAAACGGCAATGGGTTGGTCTGGTGCTCGTGTTGATTGCAACCCTGGGACAAGGTCTGCTGAGGTCGACCAATGTTTCCAATCACCCGAACGGCTTTGTATCTCGTCGTGTACCTCATCAACCAGGATTGAAACCATCGGTGGCTTCGCAGAGTGAGATTCATCGTATGCGGCATCTAGACATGCGTCAGTCAATTTCGGAACGTCTGTGATACACGTGACTCGCACCGTTCGATGGGCTCTGCAGAGCATCTCTGCCCTGTACTTTAGTGAGATTCTCAAGCATCCCTCCCAGCACACGCTCCTCAAAGAACGCTAACAGCCGGATGTGCATACTAGGGCGGAATGTCTGAAAGGCGGGAAGAACGGCAAAACCGATACGCGAGACTATACGGGGCTCATGCTGATGGGTATATATGAGCACTTGTGCGACATCTAGCGTTATTGACTGCAGCGCGTTGGGTGGTTTTTTGGGGCTGGGCGACGATACTTGATATCTGCAATCCTCTGCAATGACAGATGCTAAAATGGAGATACACTTGGATAATAGCTCTGGGGCTGCTATGGAGGCTTCTCTGGTAGGAGAAGAGGACCGGGATCGAGACCTGGAACCCCGTCCGACAAGAGAACTACGTCTCCGTCTCCGTCTAGGTTTGTCGAACGATGTTGGGCGACCCTGGCTCTTTAGGGCATCGGCACTGCCTCAATCAGTAATGCATAACTTAGCAACTGTAAGAGGCTCTTACTCTTCATAGAATATATCCCATCCTTGAGCTATCGATATAGCAAGCACGTCCTTGAGTTGAATCATGAGATCCAGCGTTGCGTCCGTGTGGAAAGTCGAGTCATCTCCGAAATCGTCATCACTGTCATCAGACAAGACGTTTTTTCGTGCCCTAGTTTCTGTTGCGCCTCCTGCACCAGCAATTCCGGCGAACGAGCGTACCACAGCACCTAGGCCTCTTTCCGCCCTGACAGAGCGTTCAGCGAAGCTACTTATCGATGACAAAGGCATAGAGCGACGTTGAAGCTGCCCTAACACATGTGCGAGAAGTTTACGGGATTCATGGCGTGCTCTGGACGCCCCTACGGGAATAGTTGCACGATGAGGGACAGGCTGCGCCACGCTTGGACTGGGGACGCGAAGGGAAGGGAGCAGGCCACGAGAGGTGCTTGCAGAGCGCTCCCTTCCGGAACTACGGGAGATAGTACTGTCGTCCACAGACGACGGCACCGGGCTATACGAAGGAGAAAGACTGGTGTCGACCCGTAGATTGGAGTCGCGGTAAGCCATGAAGCTTGAAGAGAGCAGGAGTATTTGATGAGAGGTAGCGAAGGAGAATCTAGTTAAGATACATGTAGTCCAAAACACAGAAGGGTATCAACGAGTTGTGGTATTCCGCGTGAACGCGAGATATTGCATTCCAGATAGTTGAAGGGAACGAGATGAGCAACAGCCGAGACGACTCAAGGCTCTGCACCCGGGGGGTGAGCACGTGCACCACGTGTATTAGACGCTTGGTCATTAACATCGCAAATGGGCGCTCGCAATCGCACTGTTCGACCTGAACGATGCCTCGACGTACCAAGAAACTGACACAACCCACAAGGTTGAAACAAGAATCTTTGGAGGCGTTTTTTGTGACAAGCTCTCCGCCTCAGCCTCCATCTAGCCCTTTACATAAAAGTCCTAGTCCTAAAGTATCGCGGACCAGGAATGCGACGCGTTCCAGCAAGAGACCTGCTGCGAAGGAACGCGTTTCTTCCAAGAAATCGCATTCTCTGGACAGCCATATACCTGACGTAGAAGATGGAGGGGACTCCAGCAGTGATCCTGGTAAGATACATTTTGAGCCCGAGGTAGTCTCCGTGTCAGATTCAGAGGAGGAGGTGAAGAGTTCTCCACGAAGACCCGCAGCCTCACAAGCCAAGAAGCGTAGAAGAGTGGCAAATAGTGACGACGAAGGTGTTGTAGTTGTATCGACAGACACTGAGGAGGAGAATATCGGTGTTCCCGTCAGGTGGAAAGGGAAGGCGAAGGAAGCCAAAGGGAAGCCAACAGTAGTGCATAGTGATTCAGAAGAGGAAGAACAGCCTCGAAGGCGAAAGCTCGTCAAAGGGGTCCGACCTCTAACTCCTGAAGAGGACGATCTAATGGCCGAAGTAGATGAGAGCAGTCAGTCGCCCCGTACATACTACATGGGATTTCACTTAATGAAGTATACACAGAGATCATAAACTCCCGCTTGCGCACCCGTGATAAGCGATCAGTATACCTGCAAAATTTGGAAAAGCTTAAGAGTGAGTCTTACCAAATAACTATCCGGCCTAATTACTGATATGCCTTAACGTAAAGAGAAGAAACGTGGAGAGAGCGTGGTTTCTGAGCCGTCAGAGGATGAGGACGATCCGGATGATTACGTGACTCCCTTCGAACACGCCAGGCCTGATACCGAAGATGCAAACAACGAGCTTGGGACTGAACATTCCGACGAAGAGTTGGAAGGCTTCATCGAAGATGACGGCGATGCTGTGGCGCCCGAATTGCCAGTGGAGTTCAGCATGAATACGTATCAAGACCTCATGCACCACTTCAAGATCATCTGCCAGCTATTTGTCCATCTGGCTGTGCAACGACGCAAGGACAGACGTGTATTTGTGGAACGCTCATTGAAAGGTACACTCTGACATGACATGGATGATCTGGCTGTTCTGATCACATTTATCACGGTTAGATCAGTACTTTGCTGTGCCTTTGCAGATTGCCCGTCGGAAACTAGAAGGAATGAGAGATTCTCTAGTGGCATCGTCGGTTTGGCGACCGGCTTTCAAGAAAGCATTAGGAACGTACCCGGAATTCGAGGTCTCAGAGCTTGATTTTGCGATCCCTAATTGCGATGCATGTCATCTCGGCGGGCGCATATCGACATTAGTGGGCAGACTAAGTGGAGAGCCGTATGACAAGACAACCTTCCAAGTGAGCATCTATCAAGTCGCGTGGTACTTACACTCAAACATCCATGTAGCCCCTCAATGATTCTGAATCTGACGAAGACGAGCAGGTCCGTCTCAGAAAAGAATTCCATTTAGGGCGATTCTGCGCTAGGCGTACGCGTGCGTACCATCGATTCACACACTGGGAGGTACGTCGGTCTCACAAAAGTGACGACTCCCCATATAACACCTATCTAACATCGTCCCCTCTCAGTACGCTCTCTTCAAAGTCCTCTTGCAAGAAGTCGATGACCTCAAACAGCGTGAAGGCAGTTCACGTGTCTTTGTCCGCATCGCCTTTGCAGGTGGTAAGAAGCCCCCCGACGACCTCACGGATGCAGACGGCATAATGTCGTGGCTCGACGAGCGGGGAATCATCGCGACAGAGTGGCAACGGATAAAAGAGATGATGGACAACGCGGAGCATTTGGAAATTGCTGCGAAACGCGGAGACGATGCTGATTAGGTGCAGCTAAACTTGGGTTTTTTACTGTTCTCTGTTATATACAATGTGCAGCACCTGCTTCAGAAGCGATTCTCGTGTGTCCTCGCACCAATTTTGAATTTACGATGCGACGCGCTCATGTGCGCGCCGCGCGCACCAAAACGAGCGCTTAGTAGTAACTCCTCGACCTCGACGTCGAAGTTGGTCCAAAGACCACCAGAAACGTTGTGCTGAAAATTGGCTGAAAATTACACTATCTGTCGCCATTTGATATCAGAAGATGTCGTATTACCCGCCAACAGGATCAGGATATGCATATGGCGCATACCATCCACAAGCCGGAACACCTTACCATCCAGGAACCCCTGGAGCCTACCCTTCATACCAATATCCTGCAAATGGGTATGGAGGAACCTGGCCCTACACCTACAGCTATTATCCGCCACAGCAGCCTTCACAAACCGCAGCGGGGGCGTCCAGAGTAACAGGAACCTCTGCAGCACCTCCAGCCACCTCATCCGCCACTGCGACTGCAACCACTACCACAGCTGTCACGACTTCCACTGTGCCGACTGTTACTGCGACCGCTCCCACCACCGTCGCGACTGCTGCGCCAGTGACGACGGCAACAACTGCGCCGCTGCAGCGTACGTACACCACGCCGCAGTATTCTTATCCATCATATCGGGAATCCATAACTAGTACGAGAGGATCGGGGAAGAAGTCCACGTACAAGGGGCTATTTACGAAAGAATGTACGTCCGATTATCGTGTACCTCTATGCTTCAGCTCATGATGCGGTGATGATCTTTTGTGTTGTAGTGCGAAACCTCATGTACGGGTTCGGTGATGACCGCAATCCAGCAAACGACACCGTGAATGTCATGGAGGAGATCCTGATTGAGTATATTATTGATGTGGTACGCATCTTCATCCTCCCTGTGGCCATCTGTTGTGAATTTGAAACTTACATGTCGATTTAGTGCCAAACAGCACTAGGACCAGGAAAAAAGGCGCGGTTGTCTATCGAAGACCTACGAAGGGCTCTGTCCAGACCTGCCGATGCGAAAAAGCTTGCGAGAATGGAAGAGTTGCTCTTCATGCAGGAAGATATCAAGAGAGCTCGCGCTCAATTCGAGGAGTCGGATATGAACCAAGCAAGTTCGTTCCAAGGATAGTGCTGCCCACAACACATAGGCACTGTGTATTCTCCGTAGTTCTGCGCATTTGTCCTTACGTTCGCTGGAGTGTGAGTATGTATTACATGTGTTATTATGATACCCACGTTTATGAAGCATGAAGCATGATACATGAACGGTTGAACAGTCAAGACGGGCCTTCAAATCCAGAGGTTGGAGTATAAAACCACCGCAAGGGGCCGATAGCCGTCTATCGTACATTGCAGTGAACCAGAAGACCGACTCGGAGAAGTGCATATCAGTCTGTATCACTATTGCACCACCAGGAAACCTGGAGTGTGTCCGGAAAAGGCAGACACGATTATATGACGACACTTGCAGCGTAAAGTATAGATGGAATCATGTATACACGCATGTACCTGACAACGTAGTTTACTCGATGAAAAAAGCATACATAAATCGTGTTTCGTTGCGGCTTGACACAATATGTTTCACGCGATGGACCGAGCTGTTACCCTACAGAAGCTCAGTACTCACAGGCTGCGGTCTACCTCGAGTTTGATCGGACAACCTGGGCTCACAACGATGGGAGCGATTTGCGTTTACAGGGTGCGACTGCGTGATGGTGGACTGCACTATGCCAGCGCAGCAGTTACTCTTCCATCACATCATCCGGTTTCTTTTCGTCCGATGGCTCTGGGGTAGAATGCGATCCTTCTCGGGTCCGAGCGCGAAGAGCAGCACCTACGAACATGTTAATGTGTTCTGAAACATAGGATCAAGCCACCATGGACTTACCTCCGCTCTTGCCCAGAGGTTTAGCGTACCGTTGGAGCCAGTCTTCGGATTCCCAGACTAGATGACAGGCCCTTCAGATAACACTGCCAAGCCCGTATCACAGAGAACTCACTAGCTTTATTGCCTTGAGGCTGCAATGGAATCTTTGTAGGACGCGCAAGGTTGACCCTGAGAACTTTGCCCCGCAGTTCGTTCAAGTCCATGTTATCAATGGCATCCTGCGCGTCCGCAGTGGAGGAAAAGGTCACAAATCCATAGCCTTTGTGCTTCTCCTCTAGAAACACATGTCAGCGTATGAAATAGACTCGATAACCGAGGATCTCACCCGTCTGTCGGTTGGGGTCCGTTGAAGCAGGAGGAATCTGGATCTCGATGATATCGCCTGAAGAGGAAGGAAAATTAGGTGACGTGGTAGATAAGAACGTGAAGAACAGACCAAAGGTAGAAAAGGTCTCTAGTAGAACGCTCTCATCGACGTCGTTGGCGATGTTGCCCACGAAGATGGTTTTCTTGGTCTTGGTTCCTTCTTCCATCGTTGGCGCTGGAATTTAGCTGAGCAGGTAATGAGTACACGCTTTCCCACGGTCATCGGCACCGTGGGAATCAGGTTCCCGATTCGAGATCAAGCATGTGTCAGTGATGGTGACGAACATGGCGAATCCCGGCGTCTAAGTAGATGGCCGAGCGCTACGCGGAAAAGCGTCCAAGCTGCTGCGAAGAGAACTGCGAGCTGTCCTCTGCTGTCTTCCTCCTTGTGAGCACCACATGCAACCATTTATTCATTGCAAGGCGCAGCGCATGATTGAAGTATACTGAGTACTATGAGCAGTGTGCAACGCTGCGGGAGCTTTTCCGATCCTGTGTATATCGTAGCATCTCGTCAAACACCTGCCTGTGAGAGCCACGCCCGTTCTTGGTTACTCTCCATTACGAACGACTCTACTGATCCCATCTATCACTTCAGGATACCACGAGCTAACCGCTCTGTTTCTCTTCAATGAAAGGCCACCGAGTACTCCGTTTATCCAGCCTTTATCCGTCCGCGAATATACCTGGGTGAGAGTTTCAACGCCAAATCCGTACACACTCTCTGCGCAACTCTACCTTATCGGGCAAGTTTTTCAGAAAGTGTGTGTCTTTCATACGGGCCAGGTGCAGCCACATGCGATGTCCGCATACACATCGGCCGTGCTAGCGTCCTTATGAGGTATAGGTTTTCTCGCTACTCCGGTCAACGTGGTCCCTTTGCAGGTACTATTTCCGCCACCGGTTGCCATTCTAAAGGGCTCTCCCAAACATTTTACTCGTCTAACCGCCTTCCTATAAACAGGCCATGATTTCCTCGGCTGCAGGGACATATAAGCTTTAGGCCGACTAGTCATCATCATGCACGCATAGTCCCCGTTCGGTCAGACACCCTGTTCTTTCCCCATATCGGAACCGTCGTAGAAGGCGCGCTTAGATGGAATCAGACGACGAGTCCCTGCTTTCTCCCGCCTCCTCCACGTCTTCCTTCGACGAGGACGATGTCAACGTGCGCGTTGCACCTAACTGGTGTTCCTATCGGCACCTCATTGAAAGACGAGGGACTCGACTAGATACTTGCGCCGATGTGAAGCGATGGTACCAAGATTATTGGGAGAACATGACTTCCCAGGGGTATAAGGTATCGAAGGATCTCCCGGGATATGCTCGTGCTTGCAGCCTTAGCGATGAGAATGAGTTGTGCAAGGATGCCGGCCTCGTCAGTGTTTTGTCCTCTCGATTTGCTTCGTACTGATAGATCGGCATTGCAGCCTGATAACCTCTTTCGAGGGACGCACTGTGCGACCGGGAAGAAGGTCGTGATCAAAGCCGTTCACTTATATAGCCGTGAATATGAAGCGGTACGGTATCTGTCAAGTCCTCCTTTAAGAGATGATCCTATGAACCATACCATTCGTAAGTCGTAGCCTATTCTGCGCAATCCTATTGTTGCTTAACCCATGATAGCTATATTGGATCTTATCGACGTACCTGGAGACCACTTGGGTTTTATAGTCATGGAAGAGTGGTCACCACAACTCGTTTCCGACGTGCCGTGCACACTCCGGCTCTTCCTTGGCGCTATTCGACAGTGCATAGAAGTGCGAACCTTCTCACCCTACTGTGCAAATCTGGGAGTACTAACATCATTTTCACAGCACACGGTTTTTATGCATGCCCATCATATGGCCCATCTAGACATCAGCATTCGCAATCTGCTCACAGACTACAAGTCACATTATGCCTACATCGACTTCGAAACTTGTCGCCGATTTGATGGCGTTCCTTCTCCGCGAATACGAGATTGTCGCGGAACTAATCCTTCCCCGGAGCTTGAACGAGGAGAGTGGACAAACCCTTATAAGGTCGATATCTGGGCATTAGCTCAACTTATCCTCGATGCAAGCGTGGTAAGTACTTGCACGACTTATGACTTATCAGTCTAGCCTTACACATCTTCATAGATGACCGGTTATGACGTGCCGGAGCTCAAAGCTCTCACACGCCCAATGCTTCATGAGGAGAATGCACGAAGACCTACTGCGCTCGCGGTACTGACGGCTTTCGATAATGTTGTGTCTGAGATCAACGAGAGGAGATTACAATCAACCTGCCTATACCATCGCAGCCACTAATTTATAGGTTGTACGCCTGCTTTCATCACTTTCATCACTTTCTCTCATCTTGTATTTATCCGTTCCGGTTGTTAGCTTACATAGTCAGATTACGGAGGGGTATATATCTGTGGACAATAGTACATAATAGCATCAGAAATCACACACCGGATACAACGCATCAACTGAGTTCTGAATCCGAGCCGTTGTTCGACTCTCCTTCTTCCAGTCTCCGTCGTTTTCGCGCAAGGTATCGTTCTCTCGCGCTCTGGACATCCTCCTCCGTATTGCGCTTGGTGATAATTCTATTGATACTCTCCTGCTCCCGCCTCTCCTTTTCCTCCATGAGCCGGGCTCGTTCTTGCTCCATTTGAGTAGCGATCTCTCGCGCCCTCCGCTCATTGATCTCCTTCCGACTCGCTGCGCTTCCGACGGCGCGGTGGACTTGGACAGACTCCTCGGAACCGTCACCCTTCTTGGACAGGTGTAGCCCGAGTTTTCGGGTGTTCGGCGCAGAGAGGTTCAGCCCTGCAGACAGCAGCTCACGCTTGTCGACGATCTGGTTGTCGTCGTTGAGCTCGACGTCCTTACCCTCTTCTCGCGCCATCTTCGCCAGCTCTGCATCTGACTTGGGTGCGAGGTCAGGCGGTTTCGTGATCGTAAGATTAGGCCCTTGTGGTCCTATAACTCGCTTTGTCTCTGTGGTAGCGGCAACCGTTTCCTCGTGCTTCTGCTCTGACTCTTCTAATAGCTTTTTATAGAAATGAGCCATGCCGGTCCCCTTGTTCCTTTTCTTCTCCAATTCTGTGTATGGGCGTATAAGACGCTGACATGAGGAAGCCGATATGGCACACACCTTCTCGTTTCTTTTCTTCCTCTTCCGCTCGGCGTACCTCTGCCATCTGGTCCTTATATGCTTGCGTGACAAACTCCTCCTTATCTTTGAATTCGTCTCCCTCCATCTCCCGTTCTCGCTGTATCATCTTCTCTTCAGCTCGCAGATGGTCCAATCTTCGAGTAGCGGACGCAGTAAGTAGACCACTAATATATTTGGGCTGTGAGCGCAGTCAGGATAAAGCAAGTGAGACGAGAAACAGGATGGCGTACGCACTTTGCGCTCCTT
This sequence comes from Phlebia tremellosa, assembly GCA_011032875.1. Taxonomy (NCBI): domain Eukaryota; kingdom Fungi; phylum Basidiomycota; class Agaricomycetes; order Polyporales; family Meruliaceae; genus Phlebia; species Phlebia tremellosa. The sequence continues at coordinate 43,891 of JAAIFI010000017.1, read as the reverse complement.
CGAATCCACCTCCTTCTGCTCCTTTTGTCGTAATTTCGCCTCCTGCATCTTATCCCACACAGCATCGTATTCAAATACCGTAGCGTCCAGCTTCTTCTGCTCTTCCAGCTGCTTCTTCACAGCTTTAGACATCTCGACACTCTGTGCGACTAGCTGCTTGTTCGTCTTAGCAGCTTTGGTCGAGCTGCCGGCTGTGGCCGCAGCGTCCACGGGTTCATCGTCTTCTAGCGAGGCAAATGGTACAGGCTTTTTCAGTGTAGGTGCGGCGCCGACAGGTTTCGCTTTGGCCTTTGCGCTGGCGAGAGAGAAAGAGACCTTCATGATGGTTTTCGACAACACCGACCGCGAGCAGCAAGGCCCATCAACATGTGGAGATAAGATTAGATCAAATGACAAGCGCTCGGTAAATACTGGCGCTAAGAGCGCGTTCCCTCAATTCTTCGATCTTGAACTCAACTTTGGACGACCATCTCGCGAAAATCCTGACTTGACCCGACCAGCAAGTGGCTCGCTCACGCTCAGAACTAGACCTTTCATATAGCTCTCTTGCTTTCTTGTGATATGGCGCAAAGTGGTTTCGATCGGAGACGAATTAACGGACCGGAAGAGAGTTCCCCTCCAGTATTTGAAGTGGATGAGGCGGTAGCGACTCCGGGTCCCTCCCGTATTGGCCGAGGACCACTGGATATACGGCCAATATGTAAGATTGAAGACCTCGATTGCAGTGCTTTAAGTCTTATGACCCTTCTGTATAGTCCTCAAAGCTGGTCTCATAAGTCAAGCAAATGGGTCTGCATACATTGAGACCGAAAAGACCAAAATCGCATGTGCGGTGTACGTACCATCTAGTGCGCATCCCCATACATACTCAATTTGACACCTAAAGATATGGGCCGCGTCAGTCGAGAACTACGACATATAGCGAAAAGGGAAAATTAAACGTTGAAGTGAAATTTGCACCGTTCTCTTGCAAGCGAAGACGAGCCCCAATACGCGTGAGTCTTCTGTGTAAGAATTGAGGTTCATTTTATGGACTTTATACACAGGATGCGGAGGATAGATCAGTCGCAGTGCAAATACAGCAAGCCTTGCTCTCGTCTGTGCGATTGGAGCTTCTCCCAAAATCAACCATCGACATCTTCATTACTATTATAGAAAACGATGGTATCGAAGGCTGTATTGCTGCAGGCTCTGTGGCAGCCAGTGCTGCTCTTGCAGACGCAGGTATAGACATGCTAGGTCTTGTAGTATCATGTTCGGCAGTAGGTGCACACTCTCCACTTTACCTGAGTCGTGTGCTTATTGGTCTACATTCACCAGTGCATCATTGGTGAAGAGATATGGCTAGACCCCACAGAAGACGAAGTTCAGTCAGCGTTGGGCAGTTTCATCTACTCTGGAATGCCAGCCTTGGGCACGATGACCCATGTATGGCAGACGGGCCGGTTCTCGACGCAGGATGTCGTCCGCGTACGTACACAGCTCCCCCTTCAATCATCGAGGCGTGTTACTAATGCAGTAACAGTGTATGGAAGCTTGTCAAAAACGAAGTGTCGACATTCATGTCGTAGTGGCAGAAGCTTTGCTAGAGAATGCAAAATCCTCATGACTGTCATGCATGGTTATGCATATCAGTCGTCTCCGACTCGTGATAGCTCATATTTCTCTCCGATCTGATCGACACCAAGGTTCTGATGAAGCCACAGGATTTCATTGCGAACTTTATTCTCTTTAACAGTTTTCGCGCCATCTTCATAGTTTGACCTCGATGTAGCCTCACTATCCTTTAATCTGCAGACCCGAACACACGTCATCTCGTTCTCGTGCGTACTATCTCACGAGTCAGCGCCACATTTTCGATACGTACTGACACGCCAACAGCTCGTGCACAAAGTAGCCCTGCATTACTCCTCTGCAGACGCTGCACATGGAAAGTCAAGATAACGCTGTGATATCGCTCCGCCTTAAAGATCGTGGCGGAGATCATCAGCGCGAGCGGCAGATGCTACAACTTCGAAGGCTGTGGTTCGTGGCATTGTACATCCACAGTAGGGAGCACGATCCTCAAAACCTGTCTGAATTGAGAGAATACTCTCACTATAGCCCTATCCGCCTAGCGTTTGCGAGACTATACCTGATGATCTCTGCCGTTCCTGCCCGCAAACATGATCTTAGCTGCCACCTGTGTACAGTCATACCCCCTTTTTCTCACTGCGCTTTGATCTTAACTAGTCTGAACGCTGGAGTCGTTCTCAATAATCAAGTGCTCCGCCAAAAAAGCCAGCATCCGACCGCTTAAGAGTGAGTTCCTATCGTGATCCAGTGGTAGCCGCACGCTCACTGCTGCTGTGAAATCGTTTCATCATCAAGAAACTGTCATATAGAGATCAATACTCCCAGTGCTGCCGCGTTTGCTAGGGCATTACTGTCGACGAAGGTCGAACTGCCGAATATTCCTTGCCGGACAAAGGTCCCTGGCATGTAGCAGTTTATCAGCGCCCATTGGTGATCATATCTTAAAGAGTACATATATCTCACCAGTCGAGGCTGACTTCCATCTGTGCAAATATCCTAGGGGACATTGCCCTCCCACAGCGTTGTCGGTGACATGAGTGCAACTGCTACCGTCACGGTATATGCTACCGTGTTTCCCAGTGCTACTCCCTCCGCAGTCGCTATCGCAGCATCTGTTGCCCACAGCGACGGTACGACTTTCGCGTTCATATTGAGTCAATCTCAAGAAGACCGCTGATCCACGGCTAACAGGGGCAGCGTTGATAGGATGCTGGGTCATGGTAACCTTATATGGCGTGGCCAGCGCACAGGTTAGGTTTCAAGATATTGAACCTATCAATGGCTGTAATTGATTGCTGTACGCTCAGAGCTACAGTTATTTATCGGAGTATAAGCATGATCCTCTATGGCTCAAGGGGCTCGTCGTCTTGCTCTGGTAAAGCCCATTGTCCCGTCTTTATACGCATGTCACTAAGATCTGCTTTTGTTCAGGGTCATCGATACTGTGCACGTCATCTTCAGTATGTGCATAATACGTCTATCCTCACACTCACTGAGATGCGCACCCTCAGCTTGTCATGTCACCTATTTTTTCCTTGTTCGTTTCCAACTACCCTCTGTTGTTGATAATATGTATTCACAGCCAATGCAGGTCATCAGTGCGTTCAAACCTGAAATGATCATGATGAATGTCTGGTTGGTCACGATTACGTGGAAGCTAAACACATGGATTCGCTAACGTGGGTCACATTTTCGTTAGGTCCACGAGCGTAAGCGTCTTAGTACGACACGAACTTTGCCCGCGCTAAATCTTGGTACACCAGGCTTCAGTTGCGTGTCATGTAAGTCTAAGCTTCTTGTAAGTCACTCGAGATCTGATCAGTAAGCTCACATGTGAATCCAGGTATTGATCACTGTCGTTGTCTTCGCCTACTTCATACGATTGGCGGTGCAGTGTAAGCCACTGTTTCTTTATGAGGTGTACTGGCACACCTCATCTCGTGCTCCATAATATAGTAAGCGGCACCAGACTTCATTATACTGTCACGATAGCGTTGGTCAGTCCGTCATCCGACTCACTTGACCTGTTGAGCTTTTTATTCACCTTGATCGTAGGCTATTCCCGCGCTTGGGTATGCGAGTACGTGTATTGATTTCGCCTTACACACTGTCATTTACTGTGTATGATATAGTTGCTGGCTTAGGTATGTCGTTGCTTGAATCTGTCATCTCCTGATCTCATTTGAGCATCTCGGGCAAGGTACTGTCGCCCGTATGTGCGTGCATCAGTGGAATCTGTATCTGGTTCGCTAGCAGATAAGGCTGATGTCGGCATTTTGTAGGCGTCCTGTCAAGCTACTTGCCAATATCAGAGCGGCCTCGGTGCGTCATAGTCGTAGATGTGAAGACATCGATGAATGAACTCCATGCAGGAGCCTTGGACGACAGCTATGGCTGTGACACAAGTGGCGGTCGATCTTCTGCTTTCGACTGTACTATGCGTACTGCTACACAAGAAGAAGAGTGCATTCAAAAGGTAAGGGCGACGTCATGTTTTTGCCGTGCGATACTCATACCTTGCCCAAAGAACGAATGTTATGATCAGAGTCTTGCTGCTCTTTGCAATCGGCAGAGGAATTTTGACAGCGTACGTGATCAAAGACTCCTTACTCCTTATAAGTCCTGATCTTAATTCTAAAGTATCGGAGAAACCGTAATCCTATTGGCTGTCAGTCTTGTCTCGTTTCTGGAGGGCAACACTCATCGTTTGCTCAGGTCACTATTGATCCGTCCGCAAGCTGGTACAATTCAGCGGCACATGTTGTTGCAGGACGTAAGTCGTGCGCTAAGTCTATGTAAAAGATTTCCTGACGGCCCCCCACGGCAGTTTACATCAACTCCTTACTCGTAACGCTCAATGCTCGGAACAGCATTCAAAAAACCTCCGAATACACGGATACGGGGCTACTTGTCGTTCCAGTATCTCACGGAAATCACGCACGTACTGCCAACAGGCAAAGTGTCATCCAGGATGCCAAGCCCCCGCAGCTTGATCTTGAAAGAGCAAAATCCTCGAATTTGGTCGAGAATCATGCAGATGTTATTACCTTCTCATTCGAGAAGACGCATGATCGGGATGGTGGCAACAGCGAGGCATCTTAGCTTCCTCGTTATCCCATTATCTCCCTTGACCGAAATCATAACGGAAACCTGTGGCTGGCGGAGTATGATGGTTTGTATACGTATTTATAATTGTGAATCTGGCATTCAGATTTCATTTGCGGCTTGCCTACCTACATATGTTGTTCGATGCGGTACGTTCTCTTGTTCGATGTGTATGTTGGACCATGGTTAGTTCTTGTATTTAAGATATCTAGTGCAGATGGCTGTGAGAATAGCCCGCATGAATAGCACACATCTGCATCACTCTATTCTGAGGGATGGTCAGCGAGGAGAGAAGGTGCCAAATGCTAATTCGCAGAAACACGACTCTTATTCTTCGTACATGAAAGTGGGCGTTTATGGGCATTTACTTGGCATGCCACGCGAGCCTCGTGTTGCACCTTCCTGGAGCTCGCGTACCGGTTCCAACTTATTACCTCCCCTCACACCCCTCCGATCCTGCGTCTCAACCTCCTACTTGCCAACACTCAGCTTATGCACATTGAACGGGCTTGACCAGCTAGAAAGACTCGACAATTTTTGATGAGCAGCGCACCTCTCTATGACGCCCTCCGTTCACCCAGAAGCCCGCTAACGAAGGGCTACGATTCGCCACCTTATTCTCGCCATTCCCATGGCTCGGACTCGGACGACTCGCTGCGTGCGCTCGAACTATCTGAGGGTCCACTACTCGCTGAGGCACCGAGATCACGAGCGCGGTCGTACTCAGTGTCCGGCTTCGACTTTGAGAACGACCTGCTCCCTCTGAGCGCCAGTATCAGTGAACCGGACAGCGGTCGAGCAGAGTCAAGAGAGAAGCATATAGGTCTTGTTAATGGTACGCCCTCATTGTTGTAGCTGTCGATCACTGTTGTCAGCTTGTATACTTAGGGATTGCGCTGTGTGTGGGATTGCAGGTAAGCATGCACGAGACCTCTCGCTTTGGAATGCTGACCGACGACTTGAGTAGATAGGTTCAGGGATATTGTACGCAAGTTCTTACAATTCGCGGCATGTGTAGGCTGATGCAGTCATCATAGCTCGTCGCCCGGCGTGGTTGTCGCGAATACACACAGCGTAGGGGCGAGTTTAGCCGTATGGCTGGCTTCTGGTCTACTAGGATGGACAGGTGCTAGTAGTTTTGCTGAATTGGGATCCTCAATACCCGTGAATGGAGGCGCGCAGGCGTACCTCCAATACTCATACGGACCACTTGTATCATACCTATTTGCATGGACAGCCATCTCAGCTCTCAAGCCAGGTGCGTTGGATATTTGCTCAGTCTATGTATACATTGCTCATTGCTGTGAATACCAGGTGGAAACGCCGTTATAAGTCTCATCTTTGCGGAATATCTTAATCGACTATTCTGGCATGAAACGTATGCTGGAGCTTCTGTCGAGGACCTTCCTCAGTGGTCAATAAAGCTCACTGCTATAATTGCCATTGTGGCAGTTAGTATCATAGGTGTTGCTACACCCAGCCTGGGTCCACGCACAGCCGTGGTGTTTACGACCGTCAAGGTGAGTAGCCGGTTTCCTTCTCCAAGCCACGTAACCCTAACCCTGACCGTCTTACGATAGATTGCCGCCCTCGTAAGCATCTGAACCATTAGCCTCTGTTCTCTCTCCTCATGACTGAGTATGCAGCTTGCGATTACCATTATTGGCTTGGTGCAGTTGATACGAGGAAAGGCATCCACGTCCCTGACAGAGTCATTATTCAGTGGTTCTAGCACAAGTCCTTCAGAATACGCTCTCGCCCTTTATTCTGGTTTGTGGGCGTTCGACGGATGGGACCAAGCAAATTACGTCGGTGGCGAGATGAAAAATGCCACCAAGAATATACCAAGAGCGATCCATTCCAGTATGGCAATAGTCACGGTACATGACCTATATTCATCTAACATGCAGTTTAGACATACTGATCCTCCTTCCGTAAAGATGCTGTTTCTATTAGCGAACATCTCGTACTTCGTAGTGCTAGATAAGGTGCCGAATGAATGCTTCGGTGATCTCGTGCCTTGCTCACGTATCAAGGTATATTTTAGAACACGGTCGGCATGAGCAACACTGTCGCTCTTGATTTCGGACGAGCGATGTTCGGGCGTGTAGGCGCGGTCGTGTTCGCCTGCATGGTCGCCTTCTCGTGCTTCGGTGCACTCAACGGTGCGCATGACCCACTGTTGAGACGGCGTGCTCTATCCATAGCTCATCGCGCCTCGCCCAGGGTCCTTCTTCACCTCTGCACGGCTGATCTACGTCGCCGGCAAAGAAGGCTATCTCCCCGCGTTCTTCGGTCGGCACAACAAGACGCTGCGTACCCCCCTGAACGCCATGTGTCTGCAGGCCGCGCTCACGATCACGTTCATCGTCATCGGCGGGGGGTTCAGGAGGTTGATCAACTTCGGTGTTATTGGTATGATCGATATTTTGGCTGTTGGGATGTAGGGTATCTAATTCTGACTGGTTTCAAAGCTTCCTGGGCATTCTACTTCTTAACGGTGCGTTGTCCGCAGGATCGTTGAGAGTGGAATTCGCGCTGAACTTGGTGTTCTATGATAGGTACTGGGGCTGGTCATACTACGAATCAAGGAGCCATTGCTAGAACGGTGAGTGCGTCGTGAAGGTCATCACACGTCTGTATTGATTCTTGAATCGAAATAGACCGTACAAGACGTGGATCACGACTCCGTTGGTATTCTGCGCAGTACGTACGGTGCCGCATGTCCCCTACGTATTGTGGAGCTGATAGCCGCGTGATCACAGGTGTGCTTGTTCCTTCTCTGCATGCCGATAATCGCAGCGCCTCTGGAGGCAATGGCAGTTCTCGGTATGTTTGAGCTTTTCTTGTCATACCACAATCGTGATCACTTCCGCGGCTTCCCTCTGCATCTGCGCGCTATACTGATTTACGGGACTCCACAGGCTTCGTGCTGGTAGGCATCCCGGTATACTACATGACGCAACGCCGCGACAGCGCAGACGCGCCACGCATAGTCGGTAAGTCCCGCCGGACACGCAACGTGGCTCCGGGATGCAGCGCTGAGGCAATTTTTTGGGTTTTCTTCTTTCGCAGCTGCGTTCACAAATTGCCTCGCGCGGCTACGTGGCAGGCCGGCGCTTGGCTCAGGATGGCAAGCTGTGGCGACGGACGGCGACGAGGGCGTGGAGATGGCCGAGCAACATACGCGGACGCCACGATGACAAGGGCATACACGGGAAGAGCGACAAAGTTGGGCATCTCAGGGCTTGTTCTGCACGGTGTACAGTGTGAATATTATCACGAAATCTACGATACCGATGAGGTAATCGGCGTTCACTTGCATTTCTGAAGCTTTGTGAGCAGATGCTTATGGCCTGAGTCAGCTCGTTAGCTGTGTGCGTCGTTTCGACGACAAAGCACCGTGGCAGATGGATGATACCAGTGTTGCGATGTCGCTTTCAATGTGCATTGCCAAGTTTCGGAGGAGGCTCGGGCAAAGCGTCGGATGGCAGAGGATGAGGTGATATGGGCGTCTGTTCGGTAACGGCCGCGTCAGAGCACTCCTGGGTAACCGTCGCCGACGTTCCCATAAATACGGGCTGGCGCAGTCCTCGCGCACACACAAGAGCCTAGCCAGATACCAAGCACTCCCTCAGACCTAGTCTCTACTGTTTTCCCTGCACACCGTCCGGAGCGTCTCGTTTCTACTTCCAAGCGATCAATTAACCTAACGCTATCTATTCTGTGAGTGTGCACTCGGAATTGGCAGAGCTAGGATCATGACAGGTCGCTGACGCTCACATCCGCCCTTGCTTTTTTTGCCAGCACACAGATATCTCTATCTCCAACTCCGGATTTCAAGTTATCTATATCTATCTACATCCACTATGGTGCGTGCTCCTCGGGTTTGAGGCGAGAGACCGAGACGCTAAGGCCACATCGATGCTGCTTTAACCAGTCCGCACACAAGTACAAGTTTGACGTCAAGGTGCGATATTCATAGCATGGCTGCGTGCCTTGTGCGGATCTGACGCTAATCGGTGGTGCTCGATGATGTTAGATGACCTGCGGCGGGTGCTCTGGCGCCGTTGAGCGTGTGCTGAAGAAAGCCGAAGGTACGTACTTCCCATACTGCGAGTGGGGTGTGGCGTCAAGGAGGCGGGCGTGCTGACGGAATGTCCTGCGTACAGGCGTCTCTTCCTACCAAGTCAGTCTCGAGAAGCAGGAGGTACTTGTCGAGGGCACCATTGGCTACGACGACCTGCTGGAGAAGATTAAGAAGACGGGCAAGGAGGTGAGTACATTGACTTGGCAGGGTCTTGGCGGTGTGAAGGCTGAACGCAATCGGTACGCAGGTTCGCTCTGGTCAGACCCTGGAATGAGCAGTGACATTTGACGTTACACGGGCATGTTGTACGATTGTACTCTAGAATGATGAATGAAGCGTAAACGAGATATCAGCTGTAGGATGCGTCGGCGGGTGCGATTGTCGCACAGATCACAGTCTAGAGAAAGCCAGAATGCGTGGGAGAGCCACTACTGCAAGCGGGTTCGCTTCGCCTTGCAACGCTGTACAAGCACCGATGTGCGGGGGAGCGTCCAGATAGGAGAGCCCTCCGTGCTCGCCGCCGTGCCCATCCGAGTGCGCGCAGGAGTATGCTCTAGAGGCAGTGATGTGAACCGGTATGGGCCATGGAATTTTTCGCAAGGTGAAGATTGCAGCTCGAGGTTGTATTTTTACTCTGGGCTGCCAGTGGATGTGCTCACGGCTGCTTGCACGTCTTTCATGCCAGTGACGAAGCGACAGCTCGAAGATGGGCGCTAGACAGGGATGTCATTAATAGACGCGCTGGGATCGCCGAAAAATTGAGAGCATGGCTGGAAATCTGAGATCCAAATCTGCCCGATCTCGGCTGTCAACTTAAAGTGCGGTGCCGAATAAGGAAAATCGAACAAGAATGACAGACGCCCAGGGTTCCTCTCCTGCTTCTCCGGCCGGAAGATTTGTCTACCAGTGCGGAGACTTGCGCGCAGTCTTGGAAGGCTTGACCTGAACTTTCTTGACCTTCATTTCCGAATGGTACACAACACACCCCAGCGGGGCACTCTCACTTTTGCCTTTTAAACAGCTCCTTTGACATGCCCATCTCCCCGAGGAGTTGCGAACACCGTACCTTGACCATCACTCTGTGAACACGCCTCTCCTGGCTCTTGAGCCGTTCGCTACTTACCCTAACTTCCCCGGTAACCAAGCAGCACTCACCCCGCGGACTCGTCGAGCCCAAAGCACCATCACCGCTGTTACCAGCTTCTGGCTTCTTGGTCTGACCTTACGGCATCTCTACGAACCAGCCTTATCTCGACAGCGCTCGACCCGTTCCATTATACGCCTAGTTGTCTGTGAGTACCCCGCCTTCGTCCCCCGTTCTTTCCCTCAAATGGCTCATGGCGCGTGAAACCAGAGGCTTTCTTCACACCCTTTCAACATGACCCACCCCACTTTGAACACGCTGGTCTCGTCTTCATCGTCCAACCTCACCTTCCCCGCCATCCCGAACTACTCGGACGACCTCGAATGGGTCACCGCCTACCTCGTGCAGCGCATGCTCAGTCATGCTAGCTGGGCATACCCATATCTTCTATGGATACTCATCGGCCTTGTCTTCCTCGGCTACACGACCATGCGCTGGGCTGGTCTTAGGGGAGGATACATCGGAGCGCTATGGAGTAAGTGGGCATTGCGCCGGAGGACATGGAGGAAGAAACACGCTCTCGCTCTCGCGAGCAAACTTGGGCAGCCTCATAGGCAACCCAAGTCCCTCCCCTCCAATGCCCAATTACTCTCAGTTATCGTTCTTTGGATCGCAGGCATCCTCATTTCATTCGTTGGGCCCGACTACATGGCCCCTGGCTCCTATTTCTGGAACGTCCAGGATTACCCCGCACTCATAACCAAGCGTGCCTACAACCTCAATGATTTCTATTACCTCCAGCCCAAGTTCACTGTTGCCAAGATGTGGTACACGAGTGGAAACCGCACTGGGCTCATTGCATTCGCTCTTTTCCCCCTCACCGTTCTTTTCGCGCTTAAAGCGCCTCCCTTCGCGATCTTCGCGATACCCCAGTTTACGCAGATCTGTTTTGATAAGCTCGCCTTCCTGCACCGATGGTGTGCTTTCCTCGTCTGGTTCCTCACCACCCTGCACGTCGCCTTCTGGTGCGTGCAGTTGGGCATCGACCACAAGGCCGGCTACAACGGCTTCCACTACGCGTGGATGTACCAGAAATTCAGATTTGCATGGACGGTGAGCGTCGCAACATTCCTTCTGTCGCGCAGTCCATCATCAGTGACGGTTGCGCTGTGTTCCAACAGGCCTATATCTTTTTCACCATTCTGATGATATCATCGCTGCCAGTGGTCAGACGCCGTCATTATGAAACCTTCTGGTTCCTTCACATTCTTTTGGTCCCTCTGACACTCATATTCTCTGCTCTCCACCATCCACCCGTCTGGTGGTGGTGCTGGGCTGCTCTCGCCCTTTGGGTTGGAGAGCGTTCCTATCGTTTTGTTTGGTGGCTGAACACCAACGGCTACCTCGGAGGCGTCGAAGCAGCCTTGCCCCAGAACAAGCTGAGGAAACGGCCTTCCTTTACTACTCAGCTTACTCCTGATACACTGCCAATGCACGTTCTCGGCCAAGCCAAGGGTGTTAGCAAGCTTCCTGTCCTCCCGCGGATCGACCCCTCTCTCAACTCGCCGATCCACCAGACGGTGTCCATGGTCACATCCGCCTACATCCCTCCTCCCGGCTTCCTCCACGCCGAGCTGTTGCCTGGAAAAACCGTGCGCGTGCGCATGGTGACCCCTGGTTTCCTCTCCTGGGCGCCTGGGCAACACTTCCTCATCAACATCCCGTCCATCTCCAAATTCACCTCACATCCGTTCACGGTTGGCTCCGTGTGTGATTCCCGCGCGGCAGGTGGCGCGGGCCGCGAACTCGTATTCTTTATTCGCGCGAAGAAGGGATGGACGAAGAAGCTGTGGGACGCTGTCGCGCGCATGACGGCGCATGGACTGAAGCACCCCTCAGGCGAGCGCGTCCCCGCGGGCACACCGATGCCCGCGCGCGGCGTACTGCTGGGTGGGTTCGTCGACGGGCCGTTTGGCTCGGCGGGACGCGCGCGGTGGAACGACCACTCCACGGTGCTGCTCGTCGCAGGCGGCTCCGGCGTAAGCTTCGCGCTGTCGGTGCTCGAGTACATGTGCATGTGCATGGCGGGCAGGGACGGCCGCGAGCTGGGGGGCCAGGCGGGCGGCTGGGGGCGCCGGAATTTCAAGACGACGCGAGTGCGCTTCGTGTGGCTTGTGCGCGAGTTCGGTGCGTGCCTCTCCCGCCGATCGTTTCCGTTGTAATGGAATGTAACTGACCAGGGGTTCGGATATGATTATGCAGGACACATTCATTGGTGTGCCTCGTTCCTGCGCAAGTGCATGCAGATGGTGCCGCCGTCCGAGCTGCAGATCGACATCTTCGTCACCAACGCCAAGCCCTCGGCCAAAGCCACCCTGCCGAGCTCGATCCTGCAGACGCCGCGTGTCGGCGCGATAATGGAGGAGCCGCTCGAGTCGCCGCTGCCGTCCTTTACACGCGACGGCGAGGCGTTCTCGCCCAAGGAGAAGAAAAGCCGGCTGCGCTCGCCATCGATCAACTCGGTGGACAGCAGCGACGATGAGGACGACGCGGACAGCGAGGTCGACCTGAGCTACTACACGTCAGACGTCGTCGAGGAGGCGCGTGGCGAGCTCGGGCACGACGAGCACGTGCTCGACCTCACGAACTTCGAGGGCGACGACGACAGCGCGATCCCCGGTGAGGCGCTGCTGAACGTCGCGGTCAAGCAGGAGGGCAAGATGCGCCGCTCGATCTGGAAGCGCACGTCCACGGCTCTGCAAGCGAAGCAGGAGCTCGATGGTCGTGTCAGTGGACAGCGCGACTCGCAGATAACCATGGGTTCGCGTGCGTCGGGGCTGTTCCTAAATGAGCGGCCATCGTCGATCGCGATGATGTCGCTCACGCCCATGGCGGAGGCGAGCACGTCGCGCGTGCAGCTCACGTCGCCTCTGAGCACCGCGTCGCCAAACAGTGCGGCGCCTCTCCTGGGCAGTGGCGAGAAGAGCCAGACGTTCGTCTTCCCGCCCGTTATTACCACCACGCCTGCGTCACCACGGCGGTTCTCGCAGTCGTCCCGTGCCGAGTCGCCACGGCCACCGTCTGCGGCGTCGGAGTGGTCCGATGCCCACAGTCTTGCCGCGCTTGTGTCTGAGGCGGCGGCGCGTGAGCAGATTCGGCTCGAGCTTGATGAGGAGGAGATTGTGGACATCAGTGTCGTCGCTGAGCGTGCGAGAGCTGGCAGGCCAGCTCTGAACAAGATTATAGCGGACGAGGTGGAACAGGCGAAGGGCGCGCTGATTGTTGGCTGTGAGTATACTCTCTTTGCTATGTTTGACATGGATAGTTACTAAATCGGCGATCTTCCTCTAGGTTGCGGACCGACGTCGTTGAACGCCGTAGTACGCAAAAACATCGCGGCCCTAATTAACCCTTCACGGATAAGGCAAGGCGACATGCGGGGCCATATTGGTCTCATCGCCGAGGACTTTGAATATTGATTATCATTCCCATCGTACATTCCTTGCACATTCAACCGCACACACTACTACTCCTTCCGCTCCTTCCTCCTAGCACCCCAAGTACTGTATTACTTGACATTATTGTCCGACTTGCACCGCAACATTCTTGCATTTGGTACAGTACGCTATTGCATTAACAAACATCGACCCTTCGGACACTCAGGCTGCTGCTTCATCACAATTCTTGTATTTCTAGACGGTTTCTTGGATCCGACATCAGTAGTACTAGCTTGTGGTAGTACTTACACAATACAAAGAATCTCCATTGCACTTTGATTGGTGCCTTTCCGAATTCCTCGTCAGGAGCGATGAACATTATCACAACCTCCTCGAATAGAAGCAGAAACAAAACACAAGGCGTACATATCTACGTTATTGTCACAACATTGAGAGTACACACCATTGATACAGGATATATATTCATTCCTGCTTCCACCTACTGGTAGCACTTCTCGAAATCGCCATGCCCGTTCTTTCGCGCATACTCCTGGCTCTCCACAAAATCATCCAGCTTACACAGCCTATACTCATTCGCGCCACAAAAGCCCAACGGCTGCAACTCATCATTCACGAAAATCCTCACATACTCGCCCTCCTCGCCCTCGTCGTCTCCAGGCCCTGGCAAATCGCACGCGAGGCGCTCCACGGCCATACGCGCGCTGAACGGCACCATGCGGCTCGCGACCCACGCGCGATCGTCGTCCATGTGCGTCGGCGACGGCGGCGCGGCGCGCACATCGTACAGCCCCATCGCGGCGAACACGGCGACCATGAGGTTCTCGTGCGTGAAGTCGGCGTACACAGCGCGCGCGAGCGGGAAGGGTGCGGACGGGTCGTGTTGCGTGCGGTCGTGCACGGGGCGGCCGGTGAGCCGCGCGAGCAGCTCGTTCACGTAGCCGACGCCCTGGATGGGGCCGAGTGGGTTGCCGTATCTATTGATACGTGGTGCATGTGAGATGCTGCCGTATAGGTAGTGAGTATGAGAGACGTGCGACGTACCCGGTCTTGTAGTACTTCTCGATGTCGCCGTAGTACTCCATCGCTTTGAACTCGTCGTTCGTGAACAGCTGGCAGAACGGGCTCGGGCGCTCGAACGCGACGGTCTCGAAGGGGCACAACGCGAGTAGGCGGTGGATGTCCTCCTTCTGCACCTTTGCGCCCTTGGCGGCCTTCTTGAGACGTTTGACGATCGGCGGCGCGAACACGTTGAGCCACTCATTTTTTTCTTTAGTTCCGTCTTCGGCGTTGGGGCAGTCGTTGTTGAGGGTATTGTTCACATCTTCGGAGAGAATTACGTTGATTGTGGGGTTATAGTGGTGTTTGCTCTCCGCGGCGAATCCTGGGTGGTCCGTCAACCGCTGACTACCGCACTGAGATTGCAGGTGTACGCACCAACTGTCCAGTTTCCTGCCGATGATACGACACGAGGTTTCCCTGAAGCTCGAACGAAGGGTATATTGTGCTCTGAAACGAGATGACCGTACCGACGAAAAGCGGCTTCGCCAGATTCAAATGATCTACATGAAAATTTAGATCTGCGGTCGCGTATTGTGTATAGTTCACTTACTGTTCAGCGCCGTATGGCACAAGAACATCCGTCTTTAAGTCATAAGTGTAATCCTGAAGGAAGGATAGACTGGGGTCGTTATATTTCTTGACGTGAGCTAGATGTTTCACTGCTACGTCGTAATCGTCGCCTGAATTAGGGTATCGAGCACCATGGCGTTGCAGCTGACAGGAGAGAATTATCGAGCAAGTGAACGTGAGAGCTAAAATATGACACTTACGATATTGACCTGCGTTATGGAACAGCCCTCTGGAGGAGATACATATCCCCCGGCCGGGAAGTAGGGAGAATACTGACCCCATCGCTTCTGTATCTTCTCGGGGAACCCTAGAGGAGGTGCAACAAAGAAACGGTGCCGCAGTTGTTCTTTCACGGACGTTTGTGTCAAGATAAACAGCAGTCCCAGGACGGCAGCGACCACAATCTTGACCAACTTTGACGTGCGACGATGCCCCTCGCTCGTCGCTGTCGCGACGGGATTAATGAGAGGCAAGTAGGGTGTTTTATCTGAGGTAGACATGGTCTTCCAAAGACACAGCCCTTCACACAAGACTGTCGGTGGGAGACTGATGGTGGTCGTGACCGCAGGTGCAGAAATTTCTGGTGAGCGACGATCCCATGATGTCATTGTCATTTACGACGTCTTCTGCTGAGATCGACGAGGGTTCGGTTCCGACTCGGTGCTTGTTTTCCTCTTCTCGCCCAGACAACCTGAGCTCGAGCTCCTAGTTCCGTGTAGATGTGGGGAAGATGTGAAAATATCCACCAAAAACAAAACATGCGGCAGTACACCCCTCGATCAGATTATCTGGAGGGGCTAAGGTATTCCTGGACACTCTTCTCACCTTCCACCTATCATGGCCAGTATACTCGACGCAAATTGTGTCCTGGTCACCGGTGCGACGTCTGGTATAAGGCGGGCCCTTGCCCTTGTCATACACAACCTGTTGCAGTAGATATGAAGAGCGGGCGAGAGTCGCTGAAGTGTTTCTCCGAACAAATAGTAGCAGACTACCCGAATGTAAGGCCGAGCATAGTCATTGCAACGAGTCTTGTTGTCCATCTGTATTGATATCACGGTGTCGCACAGTTGGACGGTGTGATCTTCTCTGCAGGCATCCAGCATATCTTAACTTCAAGGAACTAGAGAAAGTCGATTCTGATCGTAAGTTCCTTGCCATGTCTATAAACCGTTTGAACACTTACATCATCACCAGTTTTAGAGGATGAATCTACCACGAACTACCTCTCGATTGCAACTCTGATCAAGCATTTCTTGCCGCACTTCCTGCAACTAAGCGTGAGTACCCTGTGCATCACCTGGCCAAAATCGACCTAACAAATAGTTCAACGTATAGGCGAAAGGGCAACCTTCATTCATCAAACCTGTGTCATTGGGGCTCGCAATCATCCCGGCTCCCTCAGTCAGTCCTTGGCCATTCTGCTACCAAGGCAGTGTTGCATTCTCTGTCTCTCCTTAACCTCACAACTCAAGGACACAGATGTCCACATTATGGAAATCTTGCCTTCGTAAGTGCTCCTGTTGTCGAAAGTCACAACCACGAATATTGCTCACTACATTTATAATGTGAAGGTTGGCCGGGTCTGAACTGCACGACCGTGAGTGTATTTTCGGCGAGATCATGTCTTTGGAAGTTTTAAAGTATTCCCGCAGATCAAGGAAGAACGCCGAAGCTTAGCAAGTACTGGATTCCGCTCGACAAGTTCACGAAAGAGGCCATGGAGAAGCTCTGCTGTGGAGACGTGCAGATTCCTGTTGGTGATGCCGCAGAGAAATGGGAGAGCTTTGAGAAGGGGCCAGGTTGATATAATAGTACCTCAATGAGAGCTGAATGTTGATAATCCTGACTGCAGATTACAAACAAATGGGTAGATACATTGGTCGTTTGACAAGAAGTGTGGTACCAACGAACCACCTCCACCGTTGAGCAAAACAGGCAGTCGTCGGCATGTGATCGGATCTCAGATTCACTAACACAAAGGCCAACGGAAGACGATAGGCGCCCAATGTATCAGTCTTGAGGGCGGAGATTTCTTAAGACATCAAACGCTTGGAGGAGTGATCTGCGCCTATTGCCTGTTATGGATCGCGTCGGGGGTTGAGCTTTTTCGGCGAAGGCGCGTTTGACTTGTTCATCTACCTGCGGCTGCGGAGGCTCTTCCAATAGCCGAGTTGTTGTCCCTCCTTACATTAAGTATCAGGCCTCTACGCCTTATAGCTGGGTGCTCTCGTCGTCCGGTATATCGTGCTAGGCTTCTTCGTGCAACTATGTCATCTCAAGCCGAGGGCGAACCCGCCATAACGATCCCCGAAGGCTTTTCACTGCACACCGAGAACACGTCTCACATTCTGCTTCCCAACGACAACGGCGCATTCTTGAATCCTGTGCAAGAATTCAACCGCGACTTGAGCGTGGCATGCATCCGGACATGGGGTGAGCAGATGAACGAGCTGAAGCGGAAGAAGTGGGAAGACACACGCGAGAAGAGAGCGCTGAGGCGGGGCAGCAAGGCAAAGCGGCAGAAGAGTCAGTCTTGTTGCGTTTTGTGGCTGAGAAATTGACTCATGGGTAGTGTCTTAAGCGGAAGGTGGCGAGGACGCCGCGAGTGCAGGTCCATCTGCCAGTGAGCAGACACAGCCTGATGCAGTGGTACCGGTAGACATCCCTGCGGAGCAGCCAGCTCGCGATGCGCAGGAAGAGATGCAAAAACTTGAGGTATTCCTGCCCCCAATCCTGCGCGAAGCTGGCCATTTATTCACGCATTCATTCGCAGTACACTCCCCTTAAATTCGTAATTCTGGAGGCACTATCAGCCACAGGTCTACGGTCTATTCGTTATGCCAAAGAAATCCCACTGGTAAAGTCAGAAACAGCACTACCTGCAACAGCGTCCCGTCGTGTCTGAGACTCGTGTGTTCTAGTTATGTGATCGCGAACGATCTTTCTCCGTCTGCCGCAGAAGCTATGCGACGCAACGTCGAGCTCAATGGTCTCGGGCCTACACCAGTGTCCGCACCCAAACAAACCGCTACTGAACCGTCTGCGGATGAGACCAAAAAGACGCGTAAGGTCGCCTTGGGTAAAGTCAGAGTGAACGAGGGGGACGCTTGGTGAGATTGACGTTATTAGTGTCGAAAATTCGTGTTGACGTTCGTACAGTGCTCTGATGTACAGCCATCGAAGCGGGAAGGACCGCGTGGATGTCGTCGACTTGGACCCATATGGCACCGCAGCGCCTTTCATTGATCCTGCGGTTCAATGTGTCAACGACGGGGGTGCGTACCTCACTTTCGGCTTCTGGACGTCTGCTTTACATCTTTTCCAGGTCTGCTTTGTGTGACATGTACTGACCTCTCTGTTCTCGCGGGTACAAATTATCCTGAGAAATGGTATGTCACTTGTGCCGTTGTCCGTATGTACGTTAAAGAGGCTGAGGTCTACAGCTACTCAAATTATGGTGGAATTCCTATCAAAGCGGAGTATTGCCACGAGGCGGTAAGCTGAGGTGCCCCGTATATCCAGTTCTCTGCTCAAAACCTGCACATAGGCACTGCGCCTTCTGCTACATACTATCTCGACGTCGGCTGCGCGATACGGACGCTATATCCAACCTCTCCTCTCCCTTTCAATCGACTTCTATATTCGCGTCTTCCTTCGTGTGACGACCTCTCCAATAGAAGTCAAGAAGGCCGCGAGGCAAGGGCTTCTTACACCTTTCTCATTGACTGCATTCACTAACCGTGTTGCATTTATTCATCACCGGCAGCAAGACAGCTATGTACTATGTTTGCACACACTGTCAAGCGTCCTACGAACAGCCTCTTGGCCGTGTCACGGAGAAGGTTTCAGAACCGAGCGGTGTTGTCAACCTGCTCTTTAAAACGCACACAGGCCCTCCGGTTGCCGACCGTTGCCCCGAATGCAACTCCGTCCTCCACGTAAGTTGGCAATGCATCGTTATTTGTCCGCATCATGTTCGATCTCAACGTCCGCGGCGTACTAGATCGGTGGACCTATGTGGTCGGGCGCTATCCACGATACAGAGTTCGTCACGAAGGCGTTGGAGCATGTCGAGGCGAATGAGTCACTCTATGGGACGGTGAAGCGGATGAAGGGTATGCTGACGGTGGCGAAGGAGGTCTGTCCCTCACATCTCACCATCGTCAGTTCAATCCATATGTTGACAAGAGGATACTGCCAGGAACTGCATACACCGTTCTACTTCACGCCTAGCAAAGTGGCAGGAAACTTCCACTGTGTGTGCCCGCCTCTAGACGATGTTGCGTATGTTAACTATCCCTGGTTCACCGTATACGAATACCACTGAGGCCAGTCACTGTGTAGCTCTGCACTACTGAATGCTGGACATGAGGTCTCGCGATCTCATGCCTGCGCTGGTTCGCTAAAAACAACTGCGAGCCGCGCCGACGTCCACGACATCTTCCGTTCGTGGGTGAAAAAGAACCCGGTAAGAATGGACAAGCTGTCTGAGACGTCGCCAGCGCGTGTTCTCCTAGCTAAGGAGCCAAAGTACGATGTGTCTTACAACTGGACTGCATCTGGATCGAACTAACCGGCCCTGATACAGAACGGAGGCGAACTTCAAGCGTCATCCGAAGTCGATCACACAGTCCTCAAGGATCAAGCTCGTCCGCTACCAGCATAACCCACCCAACTGGGGCCCAGCGACAAAAGCAAAATCAGGGCCGTCAGGCACGAAGCGCAAGCGAGAGCAGGGCGAAGAAGAGTGAAAAAATGCATGGAGAGGGGCCTAGAGACGTAAATAGCTATCTAGCGGTAATATACAGCCATAGCAGATGGGATATCCTAAAATCTGACCTTGTGGTATGCATGCATCGAAACATATACACGGGTGAGCAGAGAGCAGATAGGAGTTGCACAAATATCGGGTTCGGAAAAAGCAAAGTGAACGAAGGTCCGGGATAATACACGGATCATGAAAGGCGCGGGGCATGAAGGCGCAGCTTAAGCACCTAACGGCGGAGGTTGGTTGGCTATCCAAGGATGTTTGAGGAGTTGGGCAGCTGAGGGGCGGGCTTCGTGGTCAAGTTCAAAAGTGGAATTGAGGAAGCTCTCTGCCTCTGCAGAGATATCAGCTGGGATGGTTGGTTTTGAGCTCATACCGATCTGGAATACCCTCATCAGTTCGTGCACCCTATACTCGTGGAAGGATAAGCAGCATACCTTGAAGATGGCCTGCATCTGGGACAGCTGTGGATATGGGTGTTCGCCGGTGAGCATCTCGACAACCAAGCAGCCAATGCTCCAGATATCTGCCTTCTGGGTGTACGCGGTCTGTTTCACGACTTCGGGGGCCATCCAGAAGACTGAGCCCTGAAGAGAGGGACGGTGTGCCCGGTGGCCTGGTGCCATCAGGTCTGGAGAAAAACGTGAGAGGTTATAGCGAGTAAAAGGACGGTATCACGCACTGTCGTCGATCTTCTTGGAGATTCCGAAGTCGGAGATTTTGATACCACCCTTGTTGTCCACAAGCATATTTGCACCTTTAATGTCGCGATGGATTATATCCCGCTCGTGGAGATAGCTCAGACCCAGAAGGATCTGACGGACCCAATTGCGAACAAGCGGCTCCTCAAACGCGCCATAATTACGAAGCAGGGATGTCACGGAACCACCGGGCACGTATTCCAGGAAGATGTTTAGATGATCGTCCTCCATCGATGATGCTGTTGTCAAATAAGAAGCTATTCGGGAAGGTGGAAAACACGGCTTTAGACTCACAGTGATATTGAACGATGTTTTCGTGGTGCAGATCCTTCAGCAGCTCGATCTCGCGTTCGAGAGCACTCAACATGCTCTTCTTGCGATCCTCGTTTGGCGCAGATCCTGTTGGTAGTTCGACCTGTTTCACGGCCATCAATAGACCTGTTGAGGCGTCCATGCCAAGGTACACTTTTCCGAAAGATCCTGCTCCGATAAGTGCACCCTTGATCCACTTGATAGTTTTCTCTGCAAATTATTTGGTAACGGTCGATTTAAAAAAGTGCTCATTTTCTCACCTCCGCATGAAACCACCGCCTTACCAGGCTCTTCATCGTCTGTAACGGTCACATCCGTCGCGCCATCATCGACGTCTTCGTCTGAATCACCCTCAAGCTCGTCCTCAGGTACTTCCTTGATGCTCTTCGTATCCGCCTCGCTCGACTCCACCGCTGTCCAACCATCTGTGTCCCCGTCGTCCTTCATATCCAAGCTCTCCCGGCGGCTCTCAACCTCAGCGGTGATCTCATCGACCGTGATCATGCTCGCCGTGTCGGACCTATCGCGCTTACTCCGCAGCTCCGTAATATAGCTCATCCGCTTCGACGCAGTCGACATCCGCGAGCCCGGGCGCGAGTTGGTCAGATTCAACGAGTCCGAGAGCGACTCCGAGGGGAACGCGACGGGCGGGAGTAGGTGAGGGCGGGATGCGCGCTTGGCGTCGCGCTTCGCCGCCTCGTCTGCCTCGATGGAGCGTCCGTCGTCCGTCGAGATGGACACGCGCGGCGGGGGCATCTCCGGGACCTCCTCCGACGGGGGCGAGGGCGCGGTGTAGCTGAATCCAGACATGATCGAGTTCCGTGGCGATGCACGCGATACGGAGCCCTGCGTGCTCACGCTGAAGCGCGACTCGCTGCGCGGCGGGTTCCACGAGATGATGCTGTCGCGCCGCCCCGCAACGCCCATCCCCGAGTTGCGCATCATGCTCTGCCGCCGCGTGCGCTCCAGCACCTTCTTCTCCGTGAATGGGAAGAATTCCGCGAGGTGCGTCGTGATGAGCTCGCTCGGCGGCCGTTGCCCGAAGAAATTCCGTAGCTTCCCCTTCTTGCTTGGGCTCTTCGACGGGCTCTCTTGTGGCGCGAGCAATGCAGAGGATGAAGACGAGGATGGCGCTAGATCTGGGATCTGTACTCCCAGCCCGCTCAGGATGCTCACCGAGCTCGCGCGTTTGTACGCCTTCGTACCCGGCATTGGCGATGCTTTCTCTTCGGGAGAGAGTAGTGTTTCGTCAAGTGTCTCGGTGCTGCCTGATGCCTTCGGGAACGCAGTGAAGCCGGGACTTGTGGGACTTGGTTTCGAACGTTTGATGTTGCGGAGTGTGAGGCCATGTTCTCGTGCTGGCTCGTCTGGAGGTGCATGACAAATGTTGAGAAGCTGCGCTTCTGTTAGTGGTACACCTGCAAGTATTGTTGGTAAGACAATGGCACGAGCAAATATTTTCCAAGGACGTACGTTGTGATTCGTCAAGGAAGACAGCCCATCCATCCACGGTGATACCGCCATCCCCAATCTCTACTCTCGATGTTGACCCCTCATCTACGCCTCTCAACTTCTTCAACGCCCGCTCTAGCACATCTGCACCACCAACACAATCTGATACCTGTATCATCGACGACTTCCCCTCATCCGGCATCGAGAATTTAACAACCTTTCTTCGGATATCGTCCAGCGAGGGCGTATGTGAAGGAGTATTTGGTCGCGCGAATGGGCCATTGCCCGCGACGCGGTACGCCGCAGCGTTCGCGCTGGTGACCCCATTGCCGTTTCCGTTAACAGACGTTGGCGGGGAGTGCGTACCCGAAGCACCGCGCTGCGAATTGTTAAACGCCTCCGCAATAGGCGAGAGACTCGTCTGCGTGGCCGCCGCGGCGGGCTGCAAGCCGTATGGATGTGAGGGCGTCGGACGCGGCGAGGGCTTCGCGGGTAGGCCGACGATCGCGCCGCTGCTGCCGTTGCTGAGCGAGCCGTTGCGCGCATGCTCGTGCGGCGAGCGCGTCACGCTGCGGCTGGGTACCTGGCTGAGCGGCGACTGCGAGCGGAGGGGGCGTGCGCCGTTCGGCGCCTGGCGCGACTCGTGCGTCGAACCCGAGGGCGTAAGCAGGTTCGCGTTCGGCGCGGGCGGGAGGGGGAGCGGTTGGTTGGTGTTGAACGCGGGGGGCTCGGGAAGGGTGGGCGTGCGCCTGCCCGAGAGCTGGCTGGGTGGTATGAGGTGCGAGCGGGGGGTGCGGGAGTTGGGTACGGGGGGCTGCCCGCGCGGTGGTGGGGGGATGTTGGGGAGGCCTGTGCGTGTCGGAAGATGTGATGTCGATGGGTTCGCGTTGGGCTGGGGCAGGGGCCGGATGGTGGGTGGTGGATTGGCCCGTGCTGAGTCCTGCCCATCGCGAATTAGACGAGGTAGGCCGTCTGAGCCCACACCAGGGGTGATGTGCAGCGGTGCGGGTCGTCCGCTCTCCAGCCGCCTCGCAGGGTGCCCGTTACGCGTTATTGGCGACGGGAAGGTGATCGAGTCGCTCCCTCCACTGTTGTGGCGACTGTGGTCGACCGATGGTGGACGGTTGATTATGGAGGCAAGCGCGTTGGCCGAATGGCCTGAACACCGTTGTCTGAGTTTCTTCACCCCCGCCACAATGCGTATCCTGTCTCCCACGCTGTGTATCCCCATCTCCTTGAGCGTGAGCTGGTCAAGCTCGAGCAGCACGTCGCCGCGGATGTCGTTCGCTTTGAACACGGCCGCTTGATTGCTGCATTTGATCGTGGAGAGCCACTCGCATACGACATCGTCTGACCATGTTCGTAGGTACTCTGGGAAGCTCATCCCTGGAGGCGGGTCGAGGGCAACGTCGGATCGTATTGATGTCGGCGTGGGCGGCTGCGAGTGGTAGTCAACGTATCCAGGGCCGCTTAGGTTGATAGAGGGCAGACTTGTATGGCCCTGTTGGATAATGAAGGACGCAGACGGCGAGGCCGGAGATGAAGCTTGAGAAACTGGCTTCGAGTAATCATCAGAAGCGTGGAGACTGTGGCCGTTGATGAGGACCGCGGCCATGCCGTATACGACTCAAACTAGTGGATGTGTAAGATCAATGATGAATAAAGATATTGAGCGGGTTTCGTGTAGGTTCGTGAGCGTGCACTGCAGTCAAAGAGGGCAATCTCCCTGCAGCAACCAGGCAGAGAGGAGGGTAGGGTCAAAGAGACAAAGACGGGTCGACCGAAGCGAAGAGAGAAAACAAGACAAGCGCAAAGCAGGCAAAAGACAGCAGAGACCAGACGAGGATGACCTGTGCGAGAGCGACCGAGATGAAAGAACAAGAGCAAGGAGGATGGAGGAGGACCGAGCGTGAGCGTCTCGCAATTGTGCCTATCGCGAGGAGGCAACAGAACGAATGGACATACCTGGGAACGCTGGCCCACGTTGGTCCTATTCAGCACTATCTCGGACCTATCTTGTTGTTCAGTGCAAGGTTCAGTCGCCCACTAACGCCAGCGGGTCGACAATAGGTCGACAATAATGTGTGGACGGCCCTCGGGAGTCGGGTAGTACTGATGCGGGAGAGAGGGGAATGCAAACGCAGCGTTCGACCTCGACGCCCACGGATGATATATGGCATCGACCAGTCTGCTTTTTTCCTCGCTGGCCGGGCTGATTGCGCTGATTGTCGAGTGATGCACAGCCCAATCCCTTTGCGCTACATGACCGAGCAATGCTTTCCAGCGATACGCCTACAACGTCGTCCACGGTCTTCTCAATATCCGACGGTGGCGCTAGTTTCAACAGCTCTGCGGCGCACTGTCAAGTCGCCGCCTCCTCTGTACACCAAAAACTTTCTTCAGTTCACCTCAACGCCTGGCGAGTCTTTGTTTGACTGTGCAGCGGTGAGTAGCCATTCACCCCCGTCGTTGCACGATGCATTGACACTCGGAAAGACTACTGATAGACTACTATAGTTCCGAGGCGCACTGTTGATGTGCACAGACGAGCAGCACGATGCGGCGGGCTACTTGCAAGGGCAGTCGTACCTTGATAAAACTCGCTACTTACTTCCTGCTTGTAGAATTCTGCATCAAGTGATGCACGCTTATCCTCGACATCCAACCGTCGAAGCGTTCCCACGTACGGCCAGCGCTGGATGCCACCCCGAGCACTCTCGTCGTCAACACCACCAGAGCCGCCCATTGTCTTGTCAAAGCGTCGTGTTGGCGTGTTGTACAAGATGCTAGCCATGGCTTCCTTCGTCATATCAACTGACAGCGATGAGGACTAGCTGATGGTGATGTCACGCGAAGGCTGGATACTAGCTCTCTGGGCACCGCCAACCGTCCAGTAGCCCGTGGGGAACATGCACGCGCATGGACATAGATGCCCGGTCGCTCTTGATGGTGTAGACGGTGCACCGTGCGTGCATGCCGCACACCGCAATGCATCAGCCGAGCAACTTCGGAACTGTGGGTTTGTGGGAGGCGAGTTCAATGCTTTCTGATGCTAATTCTTGCTCGTGTGTAACGGATGACGCAGCCTCTAAAAATATTTCTAGGGAGATCCTCGGGTGTTAAGTGCACGGTTTGTTTTCATGATCTTCTTAACGACTTTATGACTGGAAGCCCATACTCCGTCAAGGACTCTTACGCGTGTGGCGTCCGACGAGGATGCATCACCCTCCTGCCTCATATATACGCTAGTCGCGAAGCATTCGGGGATACCGGACCTTCAAGTAGATCGCCCAATAATGGCAAGTGTCGGGATTACCACACGCGTGTGAGCAGCGTACCACTTCTTGTTCGTACTGGGAACTTTGCGCAGATCCTTGCTGTTTCATGGTCAACTACTTCTCAAGGTGTTTTATCGGCGCGGATATTTGCTTGGACCGGTGCTTCACTCTGCGTTGAATGCGATGACGCGTTCAATTGCTCGTGTGTATAACACTCACGGGCAGCCCGCCCACAAGCGCATACCATGCTGCGATTGAGTTCGGAGGTGAGTACTGCTACCAGCTCTATGTTTAGACTGATATGTCTTGCGCCCCCATGGCCATGCTCAGAAGACCTGCACATCCACAATACGTACGGCCCATCGTCAGCAAGACATAAATCGCTCACGAAGCAAAGTTCCAGCGGCGCCAAAGTTCAATTGTCTTTCATTCAAGTGCAGGGACCTCATCGATTACGCTACCTCAAATCCGTTCAAAGGACTGAGGGAGGAACGTTCTTTGCTTTCGTGAGCTCTCTGGTTGTACATATCATCGGACTTGTCAGATTACTCTCTGTACAACACTGTTCTCCATCACCAATATTGGATGGCATCTGCGCTTCAGTAAATTTGCACACGATCAGAAGCTACTACCACACAGCCTTTCTCTGAAGATAGTCGTGCAGTAACACCCGCACGAGCCCTATCGCTGGTGGTACAGTCAAGAAACCCGTAGAAGGGTGCGATTAGCTGGTTACCATCGCAATGATAAAGCGATCGACAAGCGACGGCGGACCGTCGATAAAATTCAGTCAACGCACGCTCTTGGCGCATAGCGTCCTGCCTCATTGCACCAGCGTCCATCGTGTTGGAGCCGCTATTGACGGGCTGTATAATCCTGCTGCAGGCTCTGATGAGGCTAGAGCCTTTCTGCCTCAGCTAGTGGCAGTGGTTTAGCAGGCCGGAGCCGATCGCAGGGCGGAACTCAGGCTGAGAGCGAACACGGAGGTTTGGCAAAGCCAGTCCGGCTCGATTTTGTGCCGCGGGACTGCATAAGCTGCTTTGTACGCGTGTAGGGTGTTCCCCCCGGCGTACACGGGACAGATGAGAGAGCTGCTGGCAGACTGGCAGAGCTGGAGGATGTGTGTACTTGGGCGAGGATAAGAGATTGATTTCTGGCTTGCTAGGCTGCGGGCGCTATGCAACGCTTGACGGGTGTGTCCACGCTGACGGTTCCTGGACTGATAAACGGTTGCGTGGTCTCCCATGAGGCCCTCTCAGTGTGTCTCTCGGTCTCTGGTGGCCTCTGCGAGGTGTTTACTGCAGTTTCTGGGATGATGGGAGACTGCTGGTCGGCGAGTGATGAGCGTCTACGGGCCGTGCTCAGGCCTCGGAAAGAGCCGAGCCACGGCTTCTCGATCCCGTCTGAGGAGAAAACGATAAAACGAGGCCGGCTTGTGTCCCAGTCCCTCCTTCCACCTACCCTGTCCGACTTCACGTCGTGCAGCCTCGAGCTCGCCTGCCGACCATCCTCTCCGTTACTTAATCCTAGGGCGGATAGTGTTTCCATTACATACACTCCTTTCAAATCCCACCACGTACCTTCCTGTAGGAACGGACTCTAATACCAACCATAACGATACCTGGCCAGCACAACAATACCATTAGCCAGCAAAGCATTCCGAATCGCTTGCAAACTGACCATACTCCAGTAGATCCACTATACTTTCTCACAGCATGAGGCTGTTGTCAGCAGCGGTCTCGCTGCTGTCGCTTGCCTCGCTGGCTCGCGCCTCACCCTACCGAGACGACCTCGTCGACTATAATATCAACACAAACCAAAACGCCCAGTCACCGCTCGAGTACTCGACTCCTAAACGATCAAGCTACACCGGGTCTCCACCTAACTGGCGCGAACTCCCTTTTTACACCGTCCTGCTCGACAAGTTCGCAGATGGCGACCCCTCCAACAACGACTACTTTGGTACCATATACGAATGGGACTGGCGCGAGACGCAGTTGCGGTTTGGTGGTGACTTGAAGGGCTTCGTCGCGAAGCTGGATTACCTGGCAGGGATGGGAATTAAGGGTGTTTTCATCTCCGGAACGCCTTTCCTGAACATGCTATGGCAGGCCGACAGTGCGTATCGATCTTATCTTTTAGGCGTGCAGACCATCTAACGACGCGTCACTCACCTAGGTTACTCACCTTTGGACTTCACGGTACTTGATCCTCACTGGGGTAAACTCGTGGACTGGCAGAACGCTATCGACGCGCTTCATGCTCGCGGTATGTATGTCATGATGGATTTCACAGTCGGCACTATGGCGGATATGATCGGATTCGACGGGTACGCGAATTTTGGGTCGCGTAGTGCTTGCCACTAATCGCGTTCTTCAGTTACCTGAACACAACGGCACCGTTCGAATTGAGCGAACACAATGCCGTTTGGAAACACCCGCGCTACACGCCGTGGAACTTTACTGAATACAAGGACTTCGAAGTACGCAGATTGTGCTATATATAAGTTCGCTTGTGCTGACACTACTTGATAGATCAACAATACATGGAACAGCTCGTGTCAACTGCCTCCTCTGTGGGTCAACGACGGTACAGTCGAGAATACTGGCTGGACTGGAGGATGCATGGAGTCAGACTTCGATCAGTATGGTGACATGGAGGCTTTTGGTGTCCATCCCGATTGGCAACGTCAGCTTTCGAAATTCGCCTCCGTGCAAGATCGTCTGAGAGAGTGGAATCCCAACGTCATGGCGAAACTCAAGGTCTTTGCGTGCATGGTGATCACAGCACTCGACATCGACGCGATCCGTATCGATAAGTCGACCCAGCTGACAGTGGATGCGCTTGCCGACTGGGCTTCAAGCGCCAGAGCTTGCGCGGCTAGTCTCGGCAAGAATAACTTCTACATTACAGGCGAAGTCACTGGTGGTGATACCTTTGGTGCTTTGTACTAGTGAGTAAACTATCCATCTAGCTCGATGCAGCGCCCTAACCGTATGCAACAGTGGGCGTGGTCGTACTCCTACCATGCTTCCGCCAGGTTTCACAGCCGCGGCTAATCTCTCGGCAACCGACAACCAGTTCTTCCTACGAGATGCACCCCTAAACGGCCTCGACGGTGTCGCGTTCCATTACTCTATCTACCGCTCCCTTACCCGTTTCCTCGGAATGGACGGTAATCTCGCGGTCGCTTACGATGTGAACACCAATTTCGTCAGCGCTTGGAACCAGATGTTTGTCGACAACGACTTTTTGAACCCCCATTCTGGCGATGTCGACCCTCGCCACATGTACGGTACTAGTAACTTCGATGTGTTCCGCTGGCCCAGTTTGGAGAACGGCACCGCTCGGAGCGTGCTCGGCACGTTTATAACCACGCTCCTCATGCCTGGTATTCCGTTGTTGTATTATGGTGAAGAACAGAACTTCTATCTGTATGATACTAGTGCCTCCAATTATCTCTACGGGTAAGTCCAAGTGTTTACTTGTCCTATCGCCTTCACTTACCTCGTCGCGGATAGTCGTCAAGCTATGATCAGCAACAAGGCATGGCAACGCCACGGATGCTACACCCTCGGATCCGATCAATACTTTAACATGCCTCTGGGCAAGTCTGTTCTTGGATGCCAAGATGACTGGAATTCTCTTGACCATTTCGATCCAACCACGGACTCGCGACGCGTCTTCTCGCGCCTCAACGAACTGCGAACGCAGTTTAACGTCCTTCAGGATGGTTACAATCTCGTCCAGCGTGGTAACTGGACGTACTTCATCGAGCGTCCGGGTTCGAACGGCACGGCCACCGAGATGGGTCTTTGGTCCGCTACGCGATCAGGGATCGCCGGCTCCCAGAACCTCACAGGTACCGACACTGAGCAGGTCTGGCTTCTATTCTCGAACGAGAACAGCACGAAGACATGGCAGTACAGTTGTGATGACCCAATCAACTGGATCGCATCGCCGTTCCAGTCGGGCAAGACCGTCCGCAACCTCATCGCGCCGTACGAGACGTACACTCTGGCAGACTCCAAATCGTCGTACTACAACAACAGTCAAGCCCCATGGTTTGGTTGCTTGACGTCGATCACTGTCCCTGGGTTCGGCTTCCTTGCGCTTGTGGAGGAGGAGCGATGGGTTGGCCCGTCGCCGAAGCTGACAAAATTCATGCCTGGTCACGATGCGCGCATCCACGCCGAGGCGACAGACACGAATGCCACTACAGTGGACATCTCACTCGAGTTCAACGTGCCCATGAACTGCACCAGCATCACGAGTTCCATCTCGTTCAACATGTCATCTTCGGGTCACGGCTCGGCGCCGACGATCGATCCCAACAGCGTGAAGTGCGCGGCGGTCACCAACCCTGATCCAACCAGTATATACGGAGCGGATCAGTCTGCGTACTCATGGTCTGCGACTCTCGTCAACTTCCCTGATGGTATCCTGGAGATCATCCTCAACAACCCTTTGGCTACGGCGACCAATGGCACTGCTGTCGGTACTGGGGTAAGTCTCGAATGCTCTTTTTACGTTTCCAATTCTGACTGTTTGTACAGTCGGTGGATCATCTGCTTCTTCGGAAGGGTTCTGCAAACAACGTCATGGTGTTCCCGGATTCTGACTATGTCACCGACTCATTCGGCTACAGTGATGGTCAGTATACATTTAACCACCAAGCCTTCGGAGCGGACATGTTCCGTTGGTCCTGGAACTTCGGTCAGAACTGGACGCAATGGCAGCAATGGGAGGACAACACCACTATGGATGCGAGCCTGTTCGACAACTCTGAGAACTTCTGGGCCGGCCAGCACGTCATGGTGCAATGTACGTCTGTTTTGCCTCTGTTGCAGTATTCTTGTATACTAATGAGTATCCTAGACTGGAGCGCCCTCGCTACTTCGGCTGCGGTTGTTGTTCACGCTGATCGCGGCGTCTCACAACCCCGCCGTGTCCCTCAGTTCTTGGCTAGAGGACCGTTCAATTCATGGGGCTTTGATCAGGGTATCCCGGCACAGATGGAGTACAACGACAAGGGCAAGTGGGAGCTGGAAATCATGGCGAATTGGCCGACCTATGTTCAGCTGAACGTATGGGGCTACGACGATTACTACTACGGAGATGTCGACAACGACGGCGTTCTTGACCGTCTTCCCCCGAACACGGCTGCACCTAACTACCTGAATATGTCGGCACCTCCACACCCGCATCTCGCCTGGGCCTTGATTGTGGACGATGCAACCATGACGTGGTCCCTAGAGCCCCGTGGACAGTCCGCCGTCGGCGCAATCATGTATGCGCTCCTGTTATCCATCCCGCTCGTCACTGGTACTCTCGCCGTCCTCATCTTCATGTGGTCGTTCTACGGTATCAAGTACAACAAGTGGGGTGTGAAGCCGAACCAGGGCCACAGCAACTACTTCCCGATCCTCGGCGCACTTGGACACAAATCGAGCGCCAACCTCAACAAAGACCCGTCTTCCATGAGCGAAAAGATGTTCGGCCACCACCATAAGAACGTCGACATCATAGGCTGGCCCGAGGACAAGAACAAACGCCGAAAAGTCCTTATTGCTACTCTGGAGTACGAGATCATCGATTGGAAGCTCAAGGTCAAGATCGGTGGTCTTGGTGTCATGTCCAGTCTGATGGGTAAAGCCATGACGGATGTCGATCTTATCTGGGTTATTCCTAAGGTGAAGGATCTCGAGTACCCTCCTGGCGAGCCCGCAGAGCCAATCGAGGTCATCATCTTCGGCGAGCCCTACCTTATTGAGGTCGAGACACACGTGTTGGACAACATTACCTACGTTATTCTCGACAGTCCCGTCTTCCGCGCACAGACCAAGGCAGACCCGTATCCCGCACGTATGGATGACCTTAGCTCCGCCATTTTCTACTCGACATGGAACCAGGCCATTGCTGCTACCGTTCGTCGCTTCCCGCTGATCGATATCTACCACATCAACGACTACCACGGTGCTCTCGCCCCAATCTATCTGCTTCCGAAGGTTCTACCCGTTTGTTTGTCACTGCACAATGCCGAGTTCCAGGGTCTCTGGCCTCTGCGTACGAAGGAAGAGATGAAGGAGGTTTGCTCGGCGTTCAACATCAGCAAGGAACACTGCACGAAATACGTTCAGTTCGGTAACACGTTCAACTTGCTGCACGCCGCCGCATCCTTCATCAGTGTCCATCAGAAGAGTATCGGTGTTGCTGGTGTGTCAGACAAGTACGGAAAGCGTAGTTGGGCCCGTTACCCTGCCTTGTGGACTCTCAAGCACGTCGACTCCCTACCTAACCCCGATCCCACCGATATTGCAGCTCTTGACGTTAATCCGATTGAGGTCCGCGACATCAAGGTGGACGACGCCGCGGAAGCCGAACGGCCAGAACACAAACGTCAAGCGCAAGAGTGGGCTGGACTCAAACAAGACCCCAATGCTGATCTCTTTGTGTTCGTCGGTCGTTGGTCGAAGCAGAAGGGTGTCGATCTAATTGCCGATGTCATGCCATCTCTGTACGTTCGTTATCTTGTCGTCTGCTTTGCTATATTGATCGTTTCTTCAGATTGGACAAGCGGCCGTCTATTCAACTCATTACAGTCGGTCCCGTCATCGATTTGTACGGTCGCTTCGCTGCAGAGAAGTTGGCTCGTCTGATGGAGCTCTACCCTGACCGAGTATACTCGAAGCCAGAGTTCACAGCGCTGCCTCCTTACCTGTTCAGTGGAGCCGACTTTGCCCTGATTCCCTCTCGTGATGAGCCTTTCGGTCTCGTGGCCGTCGAATTCGGTCGTAAGGGTGCTCTTGGTGTCGGTTCACGCCTTGGTGGTCTCGGTTTGATGCCTGGTTGGGTGAGTCAATTGTTTTTCGGTTGTCTAATGCCCCCTATTCACTGTCATCTTAGTGGTTCCCTGTCGAATCGATGTCTACAGAACACATGATGTCCCAGTTGACCAAGACCATCAAGATGGCGCTCAAGTCCACGGAGGAAGAGCGAGCAATACTTCGCGCACGGTCAGCAGTACAGCGATTCCCTGTCGTTGAATGGCGGCAGCGTATGGAGGACTTCCACAAACGCAGTATTCACGCAAGTCGAGGCTTAGCCGGACCTAATGCCTTCCGCATGTCGGATTGCGACGGTGGTGGCGCTAATGCAATCGCTGATCACGACGACTGGAACCCCGAGTATGTAGATCAGCCTTCGCAGCCTAACTGGGATGCCTCGAGCGCATACGAAAGCCCTCGGACTCCTGGCCCACCTGGTTCACCTGGACAATGGAGTCAGGATACGTTGACACCCGGACAGAACGGACTCGAAGCACCTCCTCGCCTTCTTCCAGACGGTCGCAGGGGTTCCTTCAGCACTGACATCTCGGATAACGAGGGCGACGAATTCAATCCGAACAGGGGCAGCATAGACAACCGTCAGGAATTCGGCAACTTCTTAGAGAGAGCGAACAAGACTATTGCTCGAGACAACAAGCACGCGGCAGACCCCTTCTTGGACGCTGCACCATCACGTCCATTCGGCGCCCATTCAAGGGTATCATCGGTTGAGTCTATTGCATCGATTGTTGATGAGAAGGCGAACTCGCCTTTGAACAAGGCTATCGTCGATGTATGTCTAATCCTTCTCTTCCGTTGTAACACGTACTGACATCCCTGCAGTTCACTGATGCCGACGGAGGTGTTGCCTCAGACTTCGTGCAGAAATTGCAGTCGCTAAACGCACACAATTCCAAGCATGAACTCTCCATCGAAAAGTTCCTGATGAAGAGCGAGGAACGCTTCTTCGACAAGGTCAAGAAGGACAAGCTATCCAGCGCTGCCAGTGTGAGGTCTTCGCAAAGAGATTCGGTTTGGGGCACTCCAGCACCATCATCATTCGATCACTCACGACCATCATGTGCGTATTCTCCTATGTTTTCTATATGCCTGCTCATGACCGAGCTTCTTCTATAGCTCCGAGCACGTCAGGATTCGCTCCAGGTATGGAGGGTTACGGCGGGGCCGTCGAAAATAGCAACGATGTCGTCGTCATGTCTGGTTTACAGATTGCTATGTCAAGAGAAATCTGGGGCTGGCCGATCTACACCATCATCATTGCTGCTGGTCAGGTTAGTCAAGTTCTGCATTGCTGTGAAAAAACGCTATACTAAAATATACACGTATAGATGCTGAGTGCAACGAGTTTCCAAATAACATTGCTCTCAGGGCAGAACTGGCAAACCGATCTACAGCTTTATGTCTTGGGCGGTGTCTTCCTGGCTTCCTCGGCAGTCTGGTATATTCTGTTCCGATTTAAGCCTGCTGTTTATGGTCTGGCAGCGCCTTGGGTCTTCTTCGGCATTGCCTTCTTCCTTATTGGGCTTCCATCGGTCGCATCTGCACTCCATCCTGCTCACGATGCTCTGACGAGCGTCGCCACGTGGTCTTATGCGGTCGCATCGTCTGCGGCTTTCATCTTCTTCGGTTTGAACTTCGGAGAGGAGGCGGTATGTACACATACGTTGACCTCTACCGTACACTGTACTGATTCGCATCTGACAGGGTGCCGCGACAGAGGTCTGGACTATGCGAGCCTGTGTTGTCCAAGGATCCCAGCAGATCTGGGTGGCTGCACTATGGTACTGGGGACATGAACTCAACGGAGCTTCGACAAGTGCTATCACCCCATGGTGGATTGTGCTTATTGTCTGGCCGCTCGGCGTCCTCAGTATCCTGTTTGCATACCTTATGCTGTACGGCCTCCCCGACTATTACCGCCAGACCCCGCCGAAAGTACCTAATTTCCTGAAGACTCTCTTCCGCAGGAAACTTGTCCTATGGTATGCTCATCACTCTGTCAAACAAGCAGACAAGTCTAACAGATACTAGGTTCCTTGGCTCTGAAATTCTTCGTGACTACTGGTTGAGCGGGGTACGTATTTTTCTCGCGTTCTTGGTGAAGCTTTGCTTACATATCATGTGCAGCCCTACGGCCGTAACTGGAGTTTCCTTTGGAATGTGCCAATACCGACATGGCAGATTCTCCTGCTTGTCATCGCCTTCTTCATCGTCGTTTGGGCCCTTATGCTTGGAATCTTGACTTACTTCAGTAAAACCCACACTTGGCTTTTACCAGTCTTTGCTGTCGGTTTGGGCGCCCCACGGTGGTGTCAGATGCTTTGGGGTACCTCATCACTAGCTCTTTATATTCCGTGGGCGGGGCATGCCGGTCCTTATCTTGGCATCTCCCTCTGGTTGTGGCTCGGCGTACTAGACGCTGTACAAGGTGTCGGTCTTGGTATGATTCTGCTACAGGTCAGTGAAAGGTCTTCTCTGTTTGACGCGATACTGATGTATTGCATTTATACAGACACTTTCTCGACTGCATGTTTGTGCGACGCTAGCCTTTGCGCAGATCATTGGATCCATTTGCGTGATGGTTGCGCGTGCGACTGCGCCAAATAAAGTTGGACCAGAAAGTGTTTTCCCAGACGCAGCGTCTTGGGACTTCCAGGATGGCTTAAAGGGTATGTGACCGATTATGCATCACTCATTCAAATTGCTGATCTTCTATTGCTAGGGTCACCAATGGCCTCGGCACCATTCTGGGTAGCGATGATATGCCAGATTGTGATCGTAATAGGTTACTTCTGGTTCTACCGCAAGGAGCAACTTGGTGAGCTTGTTCACGCATCCCGTGTAGTGATATCGAGACTAACATTTCTGCACAGCGCGACCATGATCACGACTGAACTTCACACGATTAATAGAAATATATATCACTGGACTATACGTACATTATCTTTCGGGGATTTGCATTCTCATCTGCAGGGACGGACTGTGACTACTACGGACTTTGTACACTCGAATTGGCCATACTCCATACACTCGCTTCAGCTCTCGTATCTTAAAATTGTGCCGTGCATAGTACTCAAATAGGAATCCTGCGCAAGCGCAGGCACCTTCACAAGGATCTTTTTGTACCGCGTCGTGCTTGAGAAAATTCTACAAAGTCCGCATTGAAGTGTATGCAATTTCCAAAATATACAACATGACCAATCGTACAGTAAGTTAAGATTGTCTACATAGCATGAGTTGAATAGAGCAGGTCATAGATTATTTGGTCTTTGGATAACTAAAGTCCACGTTGTAAGATCCATAGGGACTGAGCAGTGTCGCAAGACCCTTGTGGACTTCGACTTGAAAAGGTTCGAACGGGTAGTATTCGCCGTCGACAGACAGATAGCTTGACGAGGACTGAGGCTCTACTCGGTACGCCTCAGCCTTGAAATAATGTTGCTATGAACATCATTCAAAGTCAACGAGCGTGCGTGGCAACAATCGGGTGACTACTCACCGAGTCTAACCAATAATTCTTTCCCTGTTCTGCACCGTCCATAGCTGTCAGCATCACCTTCCGCGTTGACTACAGCCATAAGTAAGATACTGCTGACACTCTGCAAGCAACGTGCGGGAAACTCACATGCTCCTGTATGACCACGTCGATATACCCGTCGTCAGGGTGGGAGACAGGGAACTGCATCAAGTCGCGCGACACGAACGGGCCTTTGCCCGCGTACAGATACAGCAGCGGTTTGTCGAAGACGACCCAGCCGTCGCCTTGCGGCGCGTCGCGGTGCAGGAGGGGCGGGAGTGTCGACTGCGAGGCGACGGCGGGCGGAACGTACGCGCCTGTGCTCGTCTCATCTTCGGGGCGCAGCGTGCGGATGCGGCTCTCGGCGTGTGTGCGCGCGGCGAGCAGGTCGGCGATCATCTTCTGCTTATCGGACTCGGCGACTTTGATTGAGACCTTCACAGGGCAGCTACGGCGCTGGATGATGCCACGCAGGTAGCCATAGACAAAGCGGCTGCAATGCGAACGAGAGAGAGACGTGACACATGAGTAACGGGGGCGGCGGACAGGATGGGTGGACGTACGTGTCTCCCATGAAACGTAGGTGCTCGGTGCCGAGGTCCAGTTCAGACATTAGTCCAATCGCCTGAGACATGAACGAAATCACCCTGGTGCCCTTCTGCGTGACTGAGAAGACGTCGGTGGGCATGGGAAACCCTGCAATGAGGCAACGTCAGATGTAACTAGGCCGAATACCCTTGACGACCAACCTTTCACGGCGTTCAAAGTGGCGGCGCTGACATCAAAGCCTTCCTACAAGTGTGTCAGTAGCTGCGAGAACCAAACAAAGAATCGACCCATGCACCCTAGCTCACCTGCAGACCGAGCAAATTGAGCGACAGACCGTTGCCTGACCCTGTAGGAATCGGCGCGATCGGGGTTCGCAAAGCTCGTATGGGGTCTTTGTGTTGGGCAAATCCATTGAGCACCTCGTGTACGAGGCCGTCTCCCGACATAGCGACGACTGCATCATATTTGTCCAAAGGCAGCTCCTTAGCAACTTCAATCGCATGCTTGGGGTGAGTGGTGACTGGCGGCATGTCAGCACTACAACAGTGAGAGGAGATACGCAGACGTACATGTTACATCCGTGGTACACCGTGCCGCTCTGAAGAGCGGCTCGACCTTCTTCCAGAAGATGTGTACGGATTTCCCCTACGTGACTGTTCTCAAGATGTTCCGGGCAGTGACAAGATGACCGTACTCACCGGGCCAGCGCGCGGGTTGACCAGTACTAATACATGTCTGTTCCTCTTCACGCCTGTAAACTGGAATTACTAGGACTTGAGACATAGTCGGGACATAAGTACTCACCCAGGTATGCAGCGTCCATGAGCGCCTTCGTGAACTCGGCGACCGGCTGAGCCTCCGATTCAGATACGTGACCGGTGATGTGTACGAGCACCAGGTTGTCTTTCTTCTTCTTCTTGGCCAGTAGGGAGACCTCCATGGTGCCATCTACGACCTCGGCCCACACGACATGGCGGAGAGGAGCAACAATTTCGGGCCATTTCGCTACAATGCACCAATAAGCGTAGTTCCAACAAGCGTGTTGAGATCATGGTGCTCACCGTCTCCCTCGCGCTTCACATAGATGGAAGTCGATGTGAGAATGAACGTCGACCTCTTTCCCTCGCCGCCGATGGTCAGCTCTCTGACCGTGTCGACCGCCTGGACCATGACTGTGGCCTTCAGGGAAGGGTCTTTCTTCTTGTTGAGCAACTTCTGTATACCCGTCTTTGCTAGCTTTCTGTATATGTCTAGATACAGTGCAGGAAAGGGATGAAATCAGCGGGAAAGCAAAGTCTCAAGCATCACCGACAAGGTTATAAGCAAGTCGCAAGGTGGATCTGAGATTCCCTTCCCACCGCGACACGTCCGAGGGCGGTGCCGGC
This sequence comes from Phlebia tremellosa, assembly GCA_011032875.1. Lineage (NCBI taxonomy): Eukaryota > Fungi > Basidiomycota > Agaricomycetes > Polyporales > Meruliaceae > Phlebia > Phlebia tremellosa. The sequence continues at coordinate 6,137 of JAAIFI010000017.1, read as the reverse complement.
GCCTCTCTCCTTGCCTTCTCCAGTCATCGTTTCGAGTGCGGGATTATACCCTGCACATCCCACAACGAGTGTAAATCGAAAACGTGTGGCGACGAGTAATAAGAGCACTGTGTCAGTCGGTCATCTGAGACAGATATTCTCACGCAGTTTGTTGTTGCAGCACGCGTCAACTAGATCTCGAAATGTTGCTCGCAAGGCACACAGCTGGACGCACCAGTACCAGCAACTCAACGTCACTACGAAGAGCGGCCAAGCCATTGATACCCGGCGCGTCGTGCCTCAGTCGGTTGTCGTATTACCCCACATTATGTCTAGACACGAGCGAGGCGCGGACGGGCAGCGAGCTCATAAAATACCTATAAAATCACACCACTACTCGCAAGACGTCAGTCAGTCGAGAGCGCGGGCTCGCATGGTATCCTTCACGAGGAAATCGTCATCTCCCAGGTTTTGTGGTATCAACGATGAAGGACATGCTGTTTACCGAGTTCTTCGTCACCGGATTACTCCCTAGACATGGACCTATATGAGTTGTTATGAAGCAATAGTCAGGAAGTTCCACCAGTACTGCCAGTGCTGCGGAAAACGGACACCGGGGCCGCTTGTCACACCGCCGTCTTCTTACGATGCCTCGGCATACTGGCCGTGGATGCATTGTTTCGACCTTGGACGTCCTTGAAACATTGGACGCCGACTTGGCTTCACAACACCTGCTGGTTCCCCATCAATCCAGTATGTCTCATAAACTTGCACTTGACTCGTCCCTAGTCAAACGTTATGGCATACCGGGTATACAGGCTCGCACAGGCAACAAAAAACACAGCGGAGAGCTTGATTCATCTCGTGGCTGGGGCCATCGCAGGAGCTACCGCTACGACGATCCTCATGTTCAGATGGATGAGGTGCCATGACGGACACCTAACGATGTAGTTCAGCCTCCTCTATCTACACTGGATTTGTCTGATACTTCTCTCAACTTTCTTAGGCTCGCGGACATCATGTGCATTCTCCGCCGTTGAAGTACATTTGTATCATTCTACGCCCTACTTCCTTGTGATTGACAGGCCCTTGATTTTACAGTTGGCTCATTATCCTGGCAAAGCTACCGCTGTCGGTCGATGCTTCTAGGCGTGCTTATGGGTGCCTCTGCACGTGAATACAATGATTACCCTCAACTTGACCTCTGTCATATAAGGATTGCCGGCCTCCTCCAACTCAAACAGTCAACGTTACTCTTACTACGACTCTTTACTATGAGGGCCGCGTTGCTTTGCATGATTTTTCCGCTCCTCATTGCGCAATGCGTCTATGCGGAGTATTGTTGCGCTTTCCCCGATTCTGAGGGTGTTTGCCATGCTCACCCGCCCCTGGGAGGACGTGCACCCTCCACCTACTATCCCAGGACCGGCATAGCAGCCAGAGAGCTTTGCTGTTGTCTAGCCGAAGCGTTGAGTGTTTGCCCGCAACTCTGTCCTGTGAGTGTAGCGTGTTCCTAGCCTCAAACTCATTGTTGATATGCAAATCACCAGATTACGGACTAAGCTTTTCGCGCCATTCCCAGACTATTCGGTACACCTGTCTTCAAGTCCCAGCTATATATGATAGGGATATACGGAATACATAGTGTCCAATACTATTACCAGAATCCATGTATCGATACCTACTATCGCGTACTGTCGACGCAGACGACCGACATTTGAGTCGACGAAATATGGATATGAGGCCTTACCCCGAATCAAAAGCTTGTGGCGACCAAACCTGCGGGAATTATGGGGCCGTATGTACCAACATCATCACAGCCTAAATCTGCATAATTCTCTGTTTTGGGACTCTTCGCGTCTTCAAACTTTGCTTCTCTTGTGATCGCTGCTCACTTCGACTGACCTTCGAATCGCGAGCAGCTGTCCAGGAAAACCAGGCGACTTGTGATAGCTCGTCCCCGATCGTATTCCGCCTTCTGAGTACGGACGTTGACTTCTTCCCAACAAGACATCTTCTCCCTCGATCTGTCTGGAAGACTTCAGGTTCATGTTCAGACCATTCCGCTATAGCGATCTATGCATGATGACCCAGATACAAAAGTGGCATAGTTGTACACCATAAACGGCCTAGTATGGTGAAACGGGATATACATATCCTACGGGGCCCTCGTCAGACCACCCGCCCTGCACAAGTCTGTCGCGCTCGCCGATATCCGTTGTATAAAGATGATCAGTTTGCCCAGAAGGCAAATCCCGTCTGTTCCACATACGGTAGAACGGAACGGTGCCCTCTTCTTTCCTGGGGTGTATGTAGCAGGCAACGCCCTCGTCATTGTACATGTGTCGCCAGTTGTTTACCTCTGCCGCATTCTGCGTGTAGAAGTGGTTTAGACAACCCCACATGCGATACAATGGCACAACCGAGTCTGCCGGGCCTGGGCACACGAGCGCAGCGATACCTTCGAGGGTGTACCCGTTTCGAACGCTGTTGTGTGTCTCCTGGACGTTGGTGGTGTAGAAGTGGTCGTTGATTCCAGGACTGTGCATGCGGTAGAGTGGGACTCTCGGTACTCTGGGAACCTGAGGCTTTGGCGGTGCGAGCTGCGGTGCTGCAGCAAGGATCTTCGTTTGAATTTCGTCTTCGAATAGGTCGATAACGGACTCTACGCGTATAGTACGCGTAACACACCAGTTCTCGGGCTTGGCCAAGCTTGCTTTCCAGCGCGTGATGTTGGTCTCACTATGATAATCCAGAACAGTCAGCTCGGAAAGAAGCGGGGGAAACGTAGGGGTAATACTAACAGAGTATTGCCTCCCTGTAAAGATACTAAATGAGCTGAAGCCTTGGATAAATTAACTTGGAACTGCTTACCACCGTGCGGAACGTCTCGTTCTCGAAGCTGGAAGTTTCCTTGGTGCTGGTCTCTGTATGCACTCCGCCGCCGACAGATACTTCACCGCTTCCAGGCCCAAACTTTTTACCAAGGGCGAGCTTCATCTCAGCTTCAAAGGATTCCTTGCTTTTCTACAAGAGGACAAAAAACTATCAGCAATTGCAATCTGTCGTGACGTAATCGGGTGCACCTTTTCGCAGTTCTGCCTGGTGCTCGTCGTGTGCTTCATACCGCCCAGCTCAACGGACGCCACGTACATGTGCCCGTACTGCTTGAACACGTCGCCCAACTTCACGGTGCGCTTCGCCGGATCCTGCACCTCCAGCGCCCTCTCGACGGCCTTGCGAAGCTCGGGGTGTGGGCGCACGTCGCCCAAGAACGTCACACGGCAGCACGAGTACATGTAGCGTCCCGTCACGCTCACCGTCGAGCTCGTCTCCTCGTGCTGGCTCGACATCTCCGCAGAAACCTCGAGGCTGCCGCTGACCCACGGCGTGCTCGCGGAGAGCGCGAGCTTCGCCCAGCCGCTCTTCGCGTATGCGGCGGCGCGCGCGGAGTACGAGACGACGACGTCTTCGCCGCCCTGGTCAGTGTCGTGGAAGTACACTTTGGGGAGGCCGATGTCGTCGATGACGGGCAGGCCGGTCGTCTGCGGGCCGTCGGCGTCCCGGATGTCGATACCGCTGCCAAGGCCGCTGTTTTGCAGCTAATCGAACATATCAGCACTGTAAGGCGTTGGTTCCAAATGCAGAGAGTCCTCACCAACAAGGTTCGTTCACTATCAGAGAGCTCGTTGACGCGCCGAGGATCCTCAAACACGAAGTCCGCGTCCTGCTGCAGTGTGGACCTGGCTTTGGCGATGGCTGCCTCGTCGCTACCCGAAAATCCTGCTTCCGCAGTGGCATGCTGGAAGCCCTCTCGAGCCTGCTGATGTATAAACACAAGAAAAGAGACCAGCAAGTCTTTGTGAGACGTACGGAGACATGCTTGGGAATGGGAGTGATCTCTGGTTCAGTCGTGTCGCTACCCATGACTAGGATCTCCTTGTTCTGTACGGCGGTACAAGTGTCGATGTTCAGCATTTGCGTATATCCCCACTACATGGCACTTACCTTCAACGCGGTTTTCCATTTGGTTTTCGCTTCTGAGCTCTTGCCCAGGGCGCGGCCGTCGACATAGAATTTGTCACTTGCGGAAGTAACTTCATCGTCGGTGAGGACAACGCGCAGATCGGCGAGGGTCCCGTCTTCCGCGACGTACACCGTGTGCTTGGTGCCAATGCGGTCGGCAGGGCCACTACGCTTGGTGATGTTGACTGCAACGGCGTCGGACATGTTTTTGGTTCAAATGCGAACAAGTCAGAGTGATGTTGTAGAAGGCACTTGGGAGATGCTGAATCCTACTATCGACTATTGGGCCTTTTAATGTTCTGGTGAAAGGCACCGCAACATTTATTAAATACGTACATAGTCTTGTACCTGACGTTGGGCTGTCGGCCACCGTACCTGGCCGACATCTGGAGTGGTATGTGTACCATACCTCTGGGCCGAGTGTCGATTGACCACGGTGGAAGAAGTCTTTGAGAGGGTAAAACAGCACCAGAAGGTTGTATTGAAATTGCAGCTGACGTTGCCTGACCGCCTCAAAAATCTCTCGAACTGTGTGCCTGGCTTGTCATTCATGTCGGTGCTCGGGAAGACCGAGCTGGTGCCTGTTCGCTTGCACTTCAGTCAAACGCAGCGATCAATGAATATCTTAGAAAAATACCTTCGATATCCTTTGAGATCCCCAGGGCTCGCCCGCGTATACTGCTCATAACCTCTGGGTTTTTGTCATCTTCGACAGTTGGCACTGGAGGAAAAGGTGCTAAGAGATTGAGATGGAAAGTGCACGACGGTATTATGGTTGTTCACAAGATTGATCCGATACCACGACTAGTACCTAACTTGGAAACAGTCGGGATTTGATTAAAGTGATGGGGACGAGCATTCATGATGAAGGCCTCTGGCACCTTGTTGTTTGTGTTTCAGGCTTTCCAATAAACCTATAAAATCGACATGCAGAAAAGGGTCGTACCCGACTCGGATACCGCTGTGCTTACTGACACGCCGTTCCATCAATGCAGTAGTGCGTCGAGAAAGCTGACGACATCAGGCTAGGTACATTATGATTTATCCACGGATACTCATACAGATTACAACCCAGCGACAGCCGGTATTTATGATATGGTCTACCCTTCTTACACATGAGCCTGGGTACTCTATTCTACATAAGCTACAATGGTATATGGAATTGTGAAATAGGCAGTGAAATGGATAGAATAAATATTTCGTCTACTTGCCAGTGCGGGGTCGCAGCCTCGCCCGCATGGGACTAAACATCTGTTGCACGCGCTGTATCCTAGGGCGAGTCTGTCGTTTTGGAGCCTTCTCCTTTCGTGAAGGTGGCTCAGGTGTATGGGCACTTCCGTCTTCCTCGGAATCGACGTCTGGTTGTGTGAACGGCATCAAAGGCGTAAGAGCCGCTTTAATCGTGTCTCGGGTGAACGTTCCGTTGATGGTCTCCGCATCCCATGGCTCTGCCTCCGGCGCTAGCCCTCTGGCCTTTCTTTTAAAGGCGGCCTTGTTGCGTGCATCTACTATGCTACGAGAGGTGCTGATAAGTTCTAACCACTGGATGAACCACAGCGTAAGGCAGGTAGCCGCAGGAGGCAAAGGGGTGTTTAACCTTGCCAATCCTTTCGCAATCAGTGCATCCTTCACGGCGGAGATCTTGTCCAAATCACCCAGCTCCCAAGATTGAGCTCTGGCCCGTAGTATCTTCATCTGTTGTTTGGAAACACCCGACATAGGCAGCATGAGAGGGCACCAAAGCGAGACCCAAAATAAAGACTCATAGTCATGACACAGAAGATGCCTGATATGTGTCCAATCGCCACCGGATTCGGCCGCGAGCCAAGCATCCTCGACGAGCGCACAGGCCATGAAGGGAAGAGTGCCGGTGCGGTGCTTGGAAGATATTTTGTAACTTCCTTTGCCCGCAGTAGGGAGTACAACACCCATGTCATAGTCAATGAGGATGAAGTGATACTTGTCACCGCGCATCTCGTACATGATGTTGTTGACACTGACATCTCGGTGCAGAATGTTCGCTTTGTATCGCAAGTCATGTAGGCCTAGGAATAGTGCAGATTTGTCAAATGTATGGCGTTGGCGAACATAGGATACTCACAGTCAAGCATCTGGTCGACCATGACAGGGAT